>JARJLF010002970.1:0-25063 GCA_029378395.1 Mycena leptocephala
TCGCCGAATGCGGTGCTCAGTTGCGCGATGGCGCTGCCGCAGTTGCCGCAGAACACGCGCGCCCCTGTAGACGTCAGAAAATCACGGTCGAAATGAGAGACCAGACAGCGACTCGGGCGTACCACGATTCCCCGACGTCGCCGTGGTATTGTACTCCTTCACGGGCCCGGTGATTGTCACGTCCTTCTTCGGCGCGAGAACGTTGATGCTGAACGCGCTCCCGCTTGTCTGTCTGCAGTCCGTACAGTGGCACACAGTCTGGCGGAGAAATAATTTCGTCCGAGGGACGAAAGCTGCGGCAGGAACGCACGGCGCACCTGCGCTGGATGTGTTGACTTGAGCTCGACGGTGGTCTGGCCACAAAGACACGCTCCCTTGTGAGGCATTTTCAGCGGCGGTGGTGATTTATTGATTTACTTATTTGAGGGCCCAGGTGGTTAAAAAATTGTTGTTGTAGGTAAACTGAGTGGTAGTAGGTGCGGGGGTGCTATGCGATGGAGGAGTGGATTTGGAACGCAGTTTGGGCGCTGGTTTGTAAATAAACGACTGGGCCGCCGAGGGAAGGATGACGTCAGTAGCGGTAAGATTTTCCGAACTATGCCAGGCGGTTGACTCACATTTGCAAGAAATCACAATCTTTTTGTGTTGAAATCGGAGGACTTGGGTCCGTGCGTGCCATCAAAGTCGTGCGCCGGAGTCTGAATCACTCCTTGCTTCCTACCACCACCATATGCATCCCTCTTCCCGTTGCGGTATACCCCAGGCTCAGTTGTCCCGTCCCATCTCTCCCCGCTCATTCCCCTTCCTCTGGCTTGTGCAGGTGCCCACCAATGCCGCGTCTCGTTATCTTGTCCCCATAGTCTTCGCGCGTTAGGACCTCGAGGACTAGAGACCTGTGCGGCTATTCGACGCGTTTGACGTCTTTTCATCCCGGATTCTACATGTTTTGTGTGCAGCCTCTTGATTCTTTTAATCCGCGGTCGCGCCGCAGATTAGATTCGTGATACAGTGAGTGGCTCTTGGCTAACTTCGAGGATTTTGTTGCCCAGTGGAATTCATGTAGGTCGAGAGTGGGGTGGTTGCAGTGATTTCGCGACTCGCATATCTGGTATGTTCAGACACATGTTCCAGGCCTGTCTATTATTCATTCGCCTATTTGTACGATCTGCGTGCGACGATACCAGTTGATGTATGTTTTCCTCCGCCTTCTTCTTGGTCCTGTCTGACGGACTTACAGGCATCGGTCATCTGTTACATATGTCTACCACCGTGTAGGCATTGCCGTTGGGGGAGTGTCACCTTAGTCGCACTGGACTCGACCCCTCGCGCAGCGAGCGCGGTAAGGCATTTATACAAACGTCGTCCACTTAGATGCTCCCTCACTATCCGGGAAAATGCATTGTACCCTTGCCCCGGACACCCAAGTGTTAGAACCATCATAGAGCGCGTCATTCGGGAGGAACGGAATGCAACCATCACGGAAGAATTCTCCGATGCTCCCTAAATTAACCCTCCCTTGGGTTACATGCCAACACAGATGCTATATCTGCAGAAGTGGAACCGACCTCATGATCGGGCTGTGTTCGCGGAACTAAAACGACCCGTAAGTTATTGCACACGTCCATCGTCATGGGACGCGCGGAACGCGCGTTATTCGTGGACACAGTGATATGAAACATCCGCTTTGTCTAGATTGGTAGTCTCCGCCTTCATCACAAACACCAACTCAAACTCAAGCTCACGATGGTCCTTGTTGCTCTCGCCATCGCAACTTTCGGTGCGGCTTCAGCAGTATTCTCTGCATCTACTCCGAAGCCTCCTGTGCGCCTTCTTGACCTGGTCAAGCGAGGAGGCACAGTCAGCGGCCCCGTCCTCAATACGGACTTTCCTGACCCAGGACTCATACTTCCGCGGGCGACCCCCGTGGTATGTCTATCCATTCCCTTGGCCATGTAGCAGAGATGATTGGCAAGCGCACAGATTCAACTTCATCTTCCCACGGCAAAGTTCCCTATGCAATTTCGGAAGATTTCGTTAGCTGGACTCCAGTTCAAGGAGACGCGCTGCCCAACCCGGGAAGCTGGGTGTCTAAATCGAACTCGGCTGTATGGGCACCCGATGTGAGACAGATCAAGGCTGCCAGCTACGTGATGTATGCATGTCTCTCGTCCCCTCAACTCGCTCCGGGCTCATATATGTTGTTCTCTGTCAGGTACTACACAGCCTTCTCAGCCGCCGACAATAATCATTGCATCGGCGCAGCAACATCCTCTACTCCTGCTGGTCCATTCACACCTCAATCTGCCCCCATTCTATGCGATGCCTCTGGCGGAGGTGTTATCGACGCTTCGGGATTCGAAGCCCCCGGCGGTGCGCTCTACCTCGTCTGGAAGGTGGATGGAAACAGCATGGGCAAATCCACACCCATCGTTATCCAGCCGCTGGGAGCAGACGGGTTTACCCTCCAGGGAAGTGCAACTCAGCTGATCACAGATTATACCGTCGATGGAGGCATTGTGGAGGCTCCGAGCCTGGTGTATTGGGATGGCTGGTACTACCTGTATGCTTTCATCCACCATCTTTGTCATTTGATGTGTTCCATGCTGACCCAACTCTGTAAACAATACTAGGTTCTTTTCTTCTAACAGCTATAATAGTCTCTTGTACGACATCAGCTACGCCGTTGCCAGGAGTGCGACCGGACCGTACACCAAGGTTCAAGCTCCCAACGCACCGTTGTTCACTTCGGGTAAATGCGGGACTGCTGGTCCTGGAGGGGCCACTGTCATCAACGTGCTGGGTGGGTCTCCTCCTCACATGTGATTCCATAAGGCTGCAGGAATCTGAAATGCCTTGAAACCCAGACCAATACGTCAATGCTGTCTTCCACAGCGACATCAACGGCAAGGACGCTTCTGGCGGTCGGGCGATGTGGCAGATTGCTGGCCTCACGTTGAGCAATGGAGTCGCTACAGTGAATTGCTGAGGCAGCGTATGGAAGTAGAGAAAATATACCTCACGAGGTTGTATGTATTCACTATGCAGAGATTTTGCCGAGCAGCCAATTATTTGTACCGGTACCAGGTATGTCGGAGCCTTTTATATGCTGGAGCGGAATTTCAGCATCGATTCTGCGCCTGAACCAGTAGTTTTGACACGAAGAACACCTGCGGCTACAACGCGGTCAAAATTTAAATCAATTGAACCCAGACCCGATAGAGGGACAAAACCGTATGGATCGCCCGCAGGTTGATTGGAACCTCCGGATGAGGAAATCGATGACTTGAAACTCACGTCAACGTCGTGTATACGTATGGACGATGCCTGACGATGCTTTATGGTTTTCGTTGTATTTATCCCAGCTGCGCCGAAGTGGTTCAACTTTTAGAGAATTCTTGTGGCGGGAAATTTACAAGGCTCCTCGTCCGCTCCTATCCAATATACGCGCAATACTAGTGCCAATTCAGGAAGGGACGGCTATTCGCGTTGTGCTTGAGATTCCTCGATTTGACATTTGGGCCCTTCACCGTCAAGCTGGATGCGCCGGCTCGCCGGTCCGGAGACTGTCTAAAAAGTTGATCGCACCTGAAAATGACTATGCAAAAACATGCGCATGATCTTGCAGATCATTTGTGCAACAACCATACTTCGAAGTTCTTGACAAGACCCAAAAATGCAGGTCGTGTGCCGTAAGGACCGACTTCAATTGCCTGCTCCTAACCTACTTTCAACTTGTCAAGCCGAGGCCGACGTGAAAACAGCTGGGAGGTACTCGCTGGTACTCGGAGGCTAAACCTCCGCGTGACGTCGGAAATCGTTACCATCACCTCTTCGGCAGTGCCTGGTTACCTTGCCCTAGACCGTCGCCCTGTCCTTCCGACTCCTTCGAGTTTTTACATGGACCGAGGCCCGAATACCTCCCCCCAGCCTTCACCGTTATTTCGTGCGCCGCTTCACAATGAACACCCCGAGCACTGACGACATTTTAGTCGCGCGGGATCGGTGTGTGCATGCGTGCGTAAAGTCCGCGTTAGCTGATATTCGACAGGCAGCTCACCGTCTTCCTTTCCCTTCCTGCGCTAGGAAAGTGGTTTCTATTGACCCTACGACAACGTCTGACAATGGCATTCAATAGCGATCCTGGTCTACGACTCCCTGCTCACTTTGGACTCAGAGATCGAGCACATATGGCTTACCGGACGGAAACGAGGGTCGGCCTGGTTCATATTCATCCGCTTCTGTGCTCTCTGTGTAACATAGTGATGTTCGTCCTGATGTTTGGAGACTTCGCATTTGAGGTGAGCGAATCCGTATCTTTCCTACAAACGGTCACTGATTCTGCTCAGACGTAAATCCATCGTGTATCTATCATGAATTTTCCACCCAGCCTAATGGGTCGTGGACAGATGCAATCGGCTCAACACGGCGCATGGTCTTATCGTAGTCCAACAGCTTGCTGTGGGGTGTGCGTTATAACTTGGCTTGATCCGTACTGGCCTACCCATCCATCTTCCCAGGTACCCTGATCCTCCGGGTGTACGCCATGTACAACTGCAGCAAAAAAGTACTGTGCCTCCTCCTATTCTTGAGCATATGCACAGTAGGCCTAGGCACGGTGAGTCGACATCCAAAATTGCCAACTTTGGTTGATATATCTTCTAGTGGTCGGCATTGCCCTCAGGACCCGCCCCCACCTTCCAGAGTAGCATCACCGGCTGCCTAACTCTGGCATCCAAAACCCAGTAAGCACTACATCTTCTCTAATCGATATCCTAACCACCGCTCGTAGGGCAATGCGTGAGTTACCCCCTTTCTCCTTTGCCAAGGTCTTACCGCTGTCCAGGCATGGCGGCCGCCTGGGAGGCCGAGTACGACGATATATCTTTCCATAGAATTCCCCCATTGATCCCGTCCTCGCAGACTCGCATGCGAGATATTAGTCCTAGGACTCACAATCCGCCGTGCCTTCAACCGACCGAACACTGCAGTGGTATTCCGAGGCTCATTGTGGGATGTTATAATGCGCGATGGCACGTCCCTTGCAGCTTATGATCCCAACTCAGACTAATTCACAATCGCAGGTGTGATGTATTTCGGGTAAGCGTACGCCGAAAGTTGGAAAGTTGAACGGCTGGTTGAGACATATATCCCAGAGTCATCTGTCTCGCAAACCTCGCCAACATCCTCATGCTCAATGTTCGTCCGCCCATTTCCGTTCCCATTCATCGCATGGCTAATCTTCCTCGTCAGTTCGGCAATGTGGGTGCTCTAGATACCCTTCTTTTAATTTGACGCTGACCGGTATGACGCGCACCGCTCGCAGGTGATCACCGCCAGCAATCTCGCATCCTTAGCTGCGACGTATGCGTCGCTTCTTGCTTCTCATGCTGGAATACTGACACAGGACACTTGACTTGCAGGATTTCAGTCGTGATGATCTCGCGGCTCATGTTGAACCTGCGCGAGGCAGCGTCCTCCCGCGCGAACGGGCGCTTTGTGTTCTCTTCCACATATTTACAGTCCCCACTGGCGGGATCGTTTCCTTTTGACTAGGGCTACCTACAAGATATTAATTTTTGGGATTACATTGTACTCCTGCTGTATCATATCTAACCTGTGTATTCTCGCGGTATTACAGTAATGTATATCAAAATTCAAATAATATTCTCTACATACCTTGGAGCACTGATTTTCAAGAATTGGCGGGATGATTGGGCCAAAGCTAGAAAGCATTGTCTGCTGTAAGCACCTGTTTTGTCGATCGACTTCGTACTTCCCGGATGCCGATCGCCTTCGCAGCAAGTGTGTTAAATGCACCTGGCTTTCAAGTGTGTTGTTGATTGCCACCCGTGTCACCTTCTCCATTTCGATTATTGCAACCACAACTTTCAATCAAACAAAGTCGAGCTCGAGGTGTGTCCACCGTCGCGAATGAAGCTATGCAGAAAGAATAATTTCGCGGGCGTCCCAGCAGGGCACCATTCGACACGTGTAACACCGGTACCTTTCCCAAACGGCCTTCTTTTTCCTGACGCCCTCCATCTCATTCTTCTAACGCGGTTGTTCCCGGATCCAACATCCAAGCTCAAACAAGGGAGACACAGTCGTAATTCACACGCACTTGGCCGACGTTTGCACTGTCGCCCACCTGTTCCATTTTAGGTTCAGCTCGCGTTGTGACGATCGACAGACACGCCGACCTGCAGGCAATATATTGGCGGTGGGGGCAAGTGGGGAAGGCGCGGGAACTGGCACCTGATTTTATGTTGTAGCCATGTCAAATTTTAACGGACAAAGGAGGGATACTCCATGTTTCAGTTGCATGGCATCTACTATGGAGCCGCCGAGTGAGCTAAAATCCAGAAATAATTGCGAGAAGCGAAGCAATCTACCCTAACCGCACGTGATGAGGCAGAGGGATAGATTATGCAGTAAACAAGAGCAAGCTTAAATGGGCGCGGCTGACGGTCCTTCAGAGAAAGAGTAGCCTCAAAAATGTTCAAATCTGGATCGATCTCCGTGGGAATAGCATCAAATGATGCGCTTTCATAGCGCGGTTCGATTGGTACCGAAATCAGGCCCAACAACGAGGGAAAAAAATTGTGTCTGAAAAGGGGATACGATCGGTAAGGTAGAACTAATTATGTGCACAGCAATGTCTTCTTCGCGAGCACCAAGCGCTTCAGCGGATCCCTAGTATTTGCTACGAAGGAAAAATCACAACCAATGGCTGAAAGCGGTCAGTAGAGCCTTGCAACGTGACCCGAAGGAAGGCGAAAGCGGCATTAATGCCGAATCTGAATCGTCGAATTCATTCGGAAAGACAGACACACGTCGGCAGTGTAATTTTACGCCTGTCTCTCTGAGGCCTTTTCGAACTCCGCCATATCCGCTCAACCATTCTGTCGATCCCGGCATATCTGCAAGGCCGGCTCCCTGCATTCCCTAGCTTCCAGGGTGATTGGGAAGGCATGTCGCAACTTGCCAGCTCCACGCAATCATCTTCCACCGCCTTCTATGATTTCTCCTTCAGATAGGCTTGGGTCATAAGATGGGTTTATTTTTGCGTTGATCATGATTCTGAATTTACGCCCAACGAGGAGGATTCAAGGCCGCCAAGCGGCCGAGCAGCTGCTTGCAATTTATGAAGAGAGTGAGGTGAGGGGCCCATAAATGCTCGATATGGGACAGGATGATTTTTTCCGGGCCCGAGCCTTGAATAATATGCACGTAACGGCATTTCCTCCTGGGCAAATATTTCCCGGCAACAACTGGCCGGATGCCACTTGAGACGGTTTAAGGTGATTCAGGATCTTATTAGGTGGGCTCAGAGTAACTCTCCTACGCGTAGGCCGCAGGCGCAGGAGGCTGTGCTGTTGGTCACATCAAAAGTCTATGATGAGGCGATACTGAGGCGATGCCAAGGCGACGTCAGCTCACTATGATCAGACCCCGCCATCGTCGTTCAGCTCCCCGAGCACGATATCTGGACTGAAAAAAAAAAGAAAGAATATATTACAATAATCATTACACCAGAAATTGGTCATGTTTGGCAGTGATAAAAGCCCATTTTTCATCCTTCCATGTCATCTAGAACCCCCGACGGCAGCGAGCGGGATCCCGACGATGAACCCGACAGCATCATGAACATCTCGGAGCTATCGGGCAACCATCCGGTATTCGGGGTAAGCTGTCCCGTTTGTGATGTGACCAACAGCACAGCCTCCTGCGCCTGCGGCCTACGCGTAGGAGAGTTACTCTGAGCCCACCTATTCATGTCCAGAGGCAACTCGTTTCCGGTCTTCTCCCCCACCTCGTCCCATACGTCTCCCCTGGGCCAAATGCCAATCTACACCCTAAACACCAAGATCGTGGATAAAGTCAAAATGGACAGCTTCGTCAACGCTCTCACCAGACGCTTCACTCCGATCCCGCAACCGTTCGCATCGGGTTCGTCATCGCGCCAAGTGAAAATACCTACCGCTACGTTGGTTCCTCCCCCCAGGATTTTTTTATGTACGTAGATGGGTTTCAACCATTGCAGGGGTGTTTGGATATACTTTGTTGTCACTTTCATTCGTGTCACGAAGAATGTACATGCGCTCGTCAAATTTGGAGAAAAATTGGACCGCACGTTTCGCCAGGAAAATTACTGATTCAAGTCGGGCGCACTAAATGGTACAAAAGCTATAAGTGCGTGCGGGTCAATCGTAATGTCCGCGCTAAAATTATGGTACCGCAAATGTTGTTACATGTATCGACCACATCAAATCGAACCGATCGAAGGTAGATCCCGCACAGCAACGTAGCGCTCAAGCACTATATGGGGATAAGGTACTTCTTCTTCAATTTCTGTGATTAGCGTTGCTGCAGCACAGCCTTGCGCAGAGTTTCCGCTATTGTGCTCCCTGAGTACTGAGTACTTATCTTCTCCCGTCTCCCAGCCACTGGACGGTGCCCTACGTGACGACGTTGCCCAAGCGACGGCTACCTCATAAACGACCCACGGTCTCCCCCGGACCACTACACGCTCGTGAACGGACTATCCCGGTCTGTATGGGCTAATCATGCACTCCCGTTACACGGACTGACGGTCTGCGAATTCCTCCAAAGCCATTCGATGGGAAAAGAGCGGAAAGCCAAACAAACACTGGGAAATGCATCAAATCGGTCCGTGATCCGCTTACCACAGATGCTGTCCTGAAGGTGAGCGCGACCTCCTCTGATATCCATCTTTTTTTATCTCTCTATGCTGCGTTGTCCATGCGACGTGCAGAGCGCGGAATGCACCCGTTCGTGCATTCAACCTTTGGCTTGGGTTTGCACATCCAATAGTTCGGGGCATCTGTCACTCTGACGTCCGGTCGACGGTCTAGACCACTGTTGCATCATCTGAAGAACTTCTTTTGACTGAGCCCTCGTAGCCTCAGACAGAAAAATTTGAACGAAGAATAATCAACGGTATACTGATATCGTGCGGGGTACAGTCTGCATTCAGGTCTGCTTCCTCCCCAACGCCCATCACGTTAACGGATACTTTCCACCGCCTCGGTAAGTCGGCGTGTCTCTATTGATCAGCAAATCCCGCGTATCCAGGGACCGATCAAAAGTTCAATTCAGTTGCGTCCCGCCTGGCACCGCCGGGAAAAAAAGTGTATTTAAGGTGTGGGACTCGCCTTCGATTCTTCGGTTCCCTTCTTTCCACCCACCAGCCTCCTTTCATTCTTCACGATCTGAGATCGTTCAGCTTTCTTTTTTCTCGTTCTTTCTTCAACCAACTGCTTTGACCTGGTGTCTTTCCTCGAACGACCCAAATACATCCGCTACACGCACCCACATAACCGAACACAAGATGCACTCTTCTTCTATCTCGTCCCTCATTACGCTCGCACTCGCCTTGTCGGCGGCTGCGTCCCCGCTCTCCGAGTCCGCCAGCCTGCGCAGGAGGGAAATGTGCGTCCTCTTTTCAGTCTATTCTGAGAAATGCCTCTGAACGAATGTTAAGAGCTCGCCGCTTAACTGACATTGGAGTGGGCGTTTCAAGTACCGACGTTCAAATCGGAGCAGCCACGACCGACGAAGACGGTGGTGACCTCACCAACGCTGTTGCTGCCGCTGTCTCTGCGGCGCTCGGCGCCCAGTGAGTTCTCACTTTCTTCGATGTGCGTTCACTCTGGCTGACATTTTGTTTTGTTTCGCAGCCCACGCTCGATTCCGGGCCGCTGCTGCGTCTGCCGCTGCGGCGCTGAGTACTCCCGCTGCGGTAAGTTTGATGTTCAGAAGCGAGACTCCTCTCATCACTTTTATTAGAAGGGTGCTCCTCCAGCTGCTGCCGCTCCCCCGCCCGCAGTGAGTTTGGACATTCCCTTAACCTTCTGACTCCCGCTCATCACTTTTGTTCAAGGCCGCTGCCCCGCCAGCAGTGAGTTTGGATATTGCCTTAACCTCCTGACTCCCGCTCATCACTTTTGTTCAAGGCTGCTGCCCCCCCAGCAGCTGCTCCGCCCGCGGCTGCGGATCCCCAGGCTCTCCAGAGCTCGACGACCATCGACCCTTCTGTGATCCAGACGACTGACGATGGTCAGTTTCATTTTTTCACCCGAAAGAAACTAACTCCTAATCCTTCGTCTTCAGGCCAAAACCCCCCGGTTGATGGTCAAACTGGGGCAGATGTTTCAAAGAACAACTTCGCCAACGCCTGTGCGCTCACCCTGCCCAAGGTGCCCATCACCAACGGTCTCCAGATCACCAGCGGATCTTGCAACCCCATTCCTATCGGCCAAATCCCTTCGGTCACCAACATGCCCTCTTCGAAATACCGTCAGTAACCCTCTCGAACACTTCGTAGTTGATCTCATTCATTCGTTCACCAGAGAGCCCGAAGAACCTCGACACCATCGCCTCCGGCGAGACCTTCAACATCGTCCTCCAGACCAAGGGAATCCAACTCGGCACATTCACCAACGCCCAGAAGACCTACTTTGCCAATCCGCAGAAGCTCAACGCACAGGGTCAGATCATCGGGCACACGCACATCGTGATGGAGACCATCGACGCCCTGGACAGCACCACGGTCACCGACCCCACCAAGTTCTTCTTCTTCAAGGGTGTCAACGATGCGCAGGATGCGCAGGGGAACGTTCAAGTCCTGTTACCGGCGGTGTGAAGCCGGGGGTTTATCGCATGTGCACGATCGTCTCCTCGGCCACCCACCAGCCGGCAATTGTCGCCATCGCACAGCACGGATCGCTTGACGACTGCATCTACGTGCGTTCCCCTGTTCACTTTTTGTGGCGTTGCTCATGTGTCCTATATAGTTCACCGCAACTGCCGGAGGTGCTGCGGCGGCGGGCGGTGCGTATATCGAACATGGATCTTTCAAGTATTAACTCGTTCTCATAGCTGCTGGCGCTGCTGCTGCCGCTCCCCGGCTGCTGGTATGTTAATCGAGCATTGATCTTTCAAATGCTAACGTGTCGTTATAGCTGCGGGCGCCGCTGGTGCCGGTACGTTCCTCGGGCATTGACCTTTCAACTACTAACTTGCTATCATAGCTGCAGGTGCAGCTGGTGCTGGTATGTTCTTAACCCATTGATCTTCCAACTACTAATCCACCATCATAGCTGCAGGCGCTGCTGGTGCCGGTATGTTCCTAAAGAATTGATCTTTCATTTTCAAAAATTAACTCTGTTCCATAGCCGCAGGCGCTGCTAACCCGGCTGCCGGTACGTTCTCCAAGCATTGATCTTTCAAGTTCTAAATATTTTCGTAGCTGCCGGCGCTGGTGCTGCAAACGGAGCTGGTAAGTCATCGAGGGAGAATCCTCGCCCAATTATTTATCAACTTTATTCCTAGCTGCAGCGACTGGTGCCAAGGCTGCTACCGCGGCGAAGGCAGTGAACGCAAAGGCTGGCAAGGTATGACTCTCATTTACATGCGCTGTATCCGTCCTCACCAATTTCAGGCTCAGGCTGGCAAGGTGAAGGCCGGCAAGGGCAAGGGGCAGTAGATTCGAGATATACCTGGATGCCCAACAAGTAGAGTGTATTTATGCATATGTATACGGTTTCTTGGGTCTTTGTAGTATTGTATACCCGGCGTCATAGTCGTTCATGAAATGTAACGTAGAAAGAATGAATGGAGACTATCCCATATTTCAATCTCTCCCTTTTAGAAGTGGTTCGATTATTTGCCAACCTGCAGAGAACCTGGGATTTCCGCTCTATAAGTTCTTCATCTTCTAACTCGACCCCCAAATGAGTCCCCCCAGCTCCCCGTTTCTCATTCACTCCTATGATGTTGCGGAAAACATTTATACATACAGAGGCATATTCTGCTCAGGAATTTCTAAGGCGATCCAACCGGATGTCTTTGATCCCTTGATCCAACCTGTGTATGTAGAGAATATTATTTGAATTTTGATATACACTACTGTAATACCGCGAGAATACACAGGTTAGATATGATACAGCAGGAGTACAATGTGATCCCAAAAATTAATATCGTGTAGGTAGCCCTAGTCAAAAGGAAACGATCCCGCCAGTGGGGACTGTAAATATGTGGAAGAGAACACAAAGCGCCCGTTCGCGCGGGAGGACGCTGCTTCGCGCAGGTTCAACATGAGCCGCGAGATCATCACGACTGAAATCCTGCAAGTCAGGTGTCCTGTGTCAGTATTCCAGCATGAGAAGCAAGAGGCGACGCATACGTCGCAGCTAAGGATGCGAGATTGCTGGCGGTGATTACCTGCGAGCGGTGCGCGTCATACCGGTCAGCGTCAAATCAAAAGAAGGGTATCTAGAGCACCCACATCGCCGAACTAACGAGGAAGATTAGCCATGCGATGAATGGGAACGGAAAGGGGCGGACGAACATTGAGCATGAGGATGTTGGCGAGGTTTGCGAGACAGATGACTCTGGGATATGTCTCAACCAGCCGTTCAACTTTCCGACCCCCGGCGTACGCTTACCCGAAATACATCACACCTGCGATTGTGAATTAGTCTGAGTTGGGATCATAGGCTGCAAGGGACGTGCCATCGCGCATTATAACATCCCACAATGAGCCTCGGAATACCACTGCAGTGTTCGGTCGGTTGAAGGCACGGCGGATTGTGAGTCCTAGGACTAATATCTCGCATGCGAGTCTGCGAGGACGGGATCAATGGGGGAATTCTATGGAAAGATATATCGTCGTACTCGGCCTCCCAGGCGGCCGCCATGCCTGGACGGCGGTAAGACCTTGGCAAAGGAGAAAGGGGGTAACTCACGCATTGCCCTACGAGCGGTGGTTAGGATATCGATTAGAGAAGATGTAGTGCTTACTGGGTTTTGGATGCCAGAGTTAGGCAGCCGGTGATGCTACTCTGGAAGGTGGGGGCGGGTCCTGAGGGCAATGCCGACCACTAGAAGATATATCAACCAAAGTTGGCAATTTTGGATGTCGACTCACCGTGCCTAGGCCTACTGTGCATATGCTCAAGAATAGGAGGAGGTACAGTACTTTTTTGCTGCAGTTGTACATGGCGTACACCCGGAGGATCAGGGTACCTGGGAAGATGGATGGGTAGGCCAGTACGGATCAAGCCAAGTTATAACGCACACCCCACAGCAAGCTGTTGGACTACGATAAGAAGACCATGCGCCGTGTTGAGCCGATTGCATCTGTCCACGACCCATTAGGCTGGGTGGAAAATTCATGATAGAGACAGGATGGATTTACGTCTGAGCAGAATCAGTGACCGTTTGTAGGAAAGATACGGATTCGCTCACCTCAAATGCGAAGTCTCCAAACATCAGGACGAACATCACTATGTTACCGCAGAGAGCACAGAAGCGGATGAATATGAACCAGGCCGACCCTCGTTTCCGTCCGGTAAGCCATATGTGCTCGATCTCTGAGTCCAAAGTGAGCAGGGAGTCGTAGACCAGGATCGCTGTTGAATATGCCATTGTCAGACGTTGTCGTAGAGTCAATAGAAACCACTTTCTTAGCGCAGGAAGGGAGAGGAAGACGGTAATCTGCCTGTCGAATATCAGCTAACGCGGACTTTACGCACGCATGCACACACCGATCCCGCGCGACTAAAATGTCGTCAGTGCTCGGGGTGTTCATTGTGAAGCGGCGCACGAAATAACGGTGAAGGCTGGGGGGAGGTATTCGGGCCTCGGTCCATGTAAAAACTCGAAGGAGTCGGGCGACGGTCTAGGAGGCAAGGTAACCAGGCACTGCCGAAGAGGTGATGGTAACGATTTCCGACGTCACGCGGAGGTTTAGCCTCCGAGTACCAGCGAGTACCTCCCAGCTGTTTTCACGTCGGCCTCGGCTTGACAAGTTGAAAGTAGGTTAGGAGCAGGCAATTGAAATCGGTCCTTACGGCACACGACCTCACACGACCTGCATTTTTGGGTCTTGTCAAGAACTTCGAAGTATGGTTGTTGCACAAATGATCTGCAAGATCGTCATGCGCATGTTTTTGCCTGTTTTTGCATGGTCATTTTCAGGTGCGATCAACTTTTAGACAGTCTCCGGACCGGCGAGCCGGTGCATCCCGTAGCTTGACGGTGAAGAGCCCAATGTTAGATCGACGAATCTCAAGCACAACGCGAATAGCCGTCCCTTCCTGAATTGGTACTAGTATTGCGCGTACATCGGACAGAAGCGGACGAGGAGCCTTGTAAATTTCCCCCACAAGAATTCTCTAAAAGTTGAACCACTTCGGCCCAATTGGGATAAATACAACGAAAACCATAAAGCATCATCAGGCATCGTCCATGCGTATACACTACGTTGACGTGGGCTTCAAATCATCAATTTTCCGCATCCGGAGGCTCCAATCAACCTGCGGCGATCCATACGGTTTTGTGCTGCGTCGGGTATGGGTTCAATTGACCGCGTTGTAGCCGCAAATATTCTCGTGTCCAAACGCTGGTTCAGGCGCAGTATCGATGCTGAAATTCCGATCCAGCATATAAAAGGCTCCGATCTACCCGGTACCGGTACAAAATATTGGCTGCCTGGCAAAATCTCTGCATAGTGAATACATACAACCTCGTGAGGTATAATTTCTTCTACTTCCATACTCTGCCTCAGCAATTCACTGTAGCGACTCCATTGCTCAACGTGAGGCCAGCAATCTGCCACATTGCCCGACCGCCAGAAAGCGTCCTTGCCGTTGATGTCGCTGTGGAAGACAGCATTGACGTATTGGTCTGGGTTTCAACGCTTGTCAGATTCCTACAGCCTTATAGAGTCATTCGTCGGGAGGAGACCCACCCAGCACGTTGATGACAGTGGCTCCTCCAGGACCAGCAGTCCCGCATTTACCCGAAGTGAACAACGGTGCGTTGGGAGCTTGAACCTTGGTGTACGGTCCGGTCGCACTCCTGGCAACCGCGTAGCTGATGTCGTACAAGAGACTGTTATAGCTGTTTGAAGAAAAGAACCTAGCATTGTTTGCAGAGTGGGTCAGCATCGAGCACATCAAATGACAAAGATGGTGGGTGAAAGCATACAGATAGTACCAGCCATCCCAGTACACCAGGCTCGGAGCCTCCACAATGCTTCCATCGACGGTATCATCTGTGATCAGCTGAGTTGCACTTCCCTGGAGGGTAAACCCGTCTGCTCCAGCGGCTGGATGAAGATGGGTGTGGATTTGCCCATGCTGTTTCCATCCACCTTCCAGACGAGGTAGAGCGCACCGCCGGGGGCTTCGAATCCAGAAGCGTCGATAACACCTCCGCCAGAGGCATCACACAGGATGGGGGCAGATTGAGGTGCGAATGGACCAGCAGGAGTAGAGGATGTTGCTGCGCCGATGCAATGATTATTGTCGGCGGCTGAGAAGGCCGTGTAGTACCTGACAGAGAACACTACGGGGACAAGACGACGCGACGCGGCATTGGTGGGCACCTGCGCAAGCCAGAGGAGGGGGAACAAGTAGGAAGGGATGGGACGGGACAACTGAGCCGGGGTGCTACCGCAACGGGAAGCGGAATGCATATGGTGGTGGTAGGAAGCAAGGAGTCATTCAGACTCCGCGCAGCGCACGACTTTGATGGCGCGCACGGGCCCAAGTCCTCCGACTTCAACGTGAAAGATTGTGATTTCTTGCAAAATGTGAGTCAACCGGCCGATGGGGCGGAATTGGCATAGTTCGGCAAAAAAAAATCCTTTACTGGCGCTTTCTTACCGCTACTGACGTCATCCTTCCCTCGGCGGCCCCAGGCGTTTATTTCAAACCAGCGCCGAAACTGCCTTCCAAATCCACCCCCATTACATAGCGCCCTTGCACCTACTACCCCTCATTTCACCTACAACGACAATTTTTTGACCACTTGGGCCCCTCAATAAATCATCATCATCGTTGAAAATGCCTCATAAGCGCGCCTGTCTTTGTGGCCAGACCACCGTCGAGCTCAAGTCAACACATCCGGCGCAGGTGCGCCGTGCGTTCCTCCTGCCGTAGCTTTCGTTCCCTCGGACGAAATTATTTCTCCGCCAGACTGTGTGCCACTGTACGGACTGCAGACAGACAAGCGGGAGCGCGTTCAGCATCAACGTTCTCGCGCCGAAGAAGGACGTGACAATCACCGGGCCCGTGAAGGAGTACAATACCACGGCGACGTCGGGGAATCGTGGTACGCCCGAGTCGCTGTCTGGTCTCTCATTTCGACCGTGATTTTCTGACGTCTACAGGGGCGCGCGTGTTCTGCGGCAACTGCGGCAGCGCCATCGCGCAACTGAGCACCGCATTCGGCGACGCGCTGGTCATACAGACGGGCAACTTTGTAGATTTCGCCCACATTCCTGTTACCACTGAGTGTAAGTGGGTTTTCGCGCATTTTTTTTTGCCGTTGGGTGTTTCACGGGGATGCGAATGCAGTTTAAATTCGGGTTTCGGGTCCGCATACTTCATTACTGACTGCGCTTTCCCTAGTGTTCGTCAAGGACCGTTGGAGTGGGCTTCAGCCCATTTCCGGCGCAGTCCAGGTGCAGACCTTCAACCGTGCAGAACAATATGTAATCGGTAGAGGCAAGAGTCAGTTATCGAACTGCGAAAATAAACGACACAGTGTTTAAGATGAGTTTGAATTGGACGATCAGGCCCTAAGTTTCATGTCATGGGATTTCGTGGATCCAAACGTCAGATGAGATATATATCTGGGTGAATCGCTGAAGCACCTGGGTCTGAGAGGCGAACTCCGGTTGTTGAACTGTGTAGACTCGGATTACGGCACTGCCCGTCTCATCGTCATAGCAGTTGTGCGGAATGGCTGGACGGGAGACGGCCGACGTATTGCTTGACGCCGGGATGAACGATCCAGATATGGGGACCAGGGTTACACCTCATTGCGACGCCGTTGCATTTGGCTTGAGCTGGAGAGAAGTGAGGAATATATTGCAACGATGTGGACGATATCGTACATGTATCTAGCTCGAGGTTAAGGCAATGCACCAGATACAGATACAGATCACATTATACCAAAAAGTCAGCCAACAGGCCCATCGCCCGAGGATCCCAGCGAGGCGGAGAATAATTGCTCCCCAGTGCCCACATCAGGGGGCGCACGTAAAAAAGCGCGTATAGTGTATAGTGGCGGGCATGCATAGAGAGCCGCAGAAAACGAAGTAGCCCGACAAGCCATGCACCATATTTGGGCGACAAAGCAAAACGTAAGGCCAGTGCGCACACCGACCCGACCTCCAGCGCGACCATACATCATACCCACCCGCGCGGGGCCCGTGTATGGTACAGCTTTCTGCTCCAACCGTGGTGCGACGCCGCCCACACAGGTAACAAAAATCACACCATCCAGAGCCACGAGCGCGATGATTAAAGAACGGTTACAGCAATAACCCAGCCGCGCACCCCCAAGCTCGGGCCTACTTCAGACTTGGAAAAGAAAAGACTCCGGCGGCCTAGCGCTCTCCTCCTCGCCAAATCGCGCGTGTGCATCGGTGATACCGCTCGGGAGACGCCGATCCGGAGCCCATATGCAGAGGGGTCTTACAGCTGTCCCCGCCTGCTACGCACGCTGCCGCACCGTCCGCACCACGTCCCGATGGCGACACGACACCCCACACCCGCGTCAGCGCGCGCACGCCGCTCCCCCTCCCCCGCGCGAGGGTCGACGCCATAGCGATAGCAGTCCACTCCACGATCTTGCGTCCTCTGCATCCGCGCAGGCTGCCGCACCGCGCGCACCACTTCCCGATGGCGGCGACACCGACACCGACACGAACACCCCGCACCCCACACCCACGTCAGCGCGCACGCCGCTCCCCCGCGCGAAGGGATGGACTCGCGCGCGGCTACTTCAGCGCAGGCGATACCGATACCGATACCCGCCCCCCGACATCAGCAGCTCAGCACGCCCACCGTGCACGCAGGGTCGACGCCATAACACCGACTAACAATCCGCCTCCACGCACCCGCTGAACCCGCCCCGTTCCTCGACGAGCGCCTATGGCTCATTTAGAAATACGCCTCTCCCGAGTGAGAATGGGAAAGGCGCGCACCGCCGCCGCCGCCGCCGCACAGAAGGAGCGGGAGCGTACGAACCCCACCCCAATCGCACGGCGGGGTCGCGCGCGCCATGACGACCCCCTGTTCCCCTCGACTGCACGACCCGCTCGTCGCCCTTCACGGCGCACGACACTTGCGCGGCCAGGTATAAGAACCGCATAGAATCGCACACCGCCCGCCCAACCTCCTGGCGCACGAGGGCCCGCGCCTAACGTCCCACGCCACCCCACAGAGATTCGAGGCGGGCCCCTCGTAGCACCGTACCCGCCCATCCACTCCATAGCCCCGCATTCGCCCCTGCCCTGCGTACTCTGTGCTCAGGGAAGGGGAAGGACGCCCTCGCCGCGGCCGAGCGGCGTAGTCGACTCGTCCTGCCAGCGCAGCTCGTCGCCCGCCATCCACTCCACTCCACACCCTACGGCTCGCGTGCAACACCGCCCTGCCTGCCGCCGCGCAGAAGGAGCGGGAGCGTCCGAAGGGCGCCACGACGCGACGGCCCCTTCCCTTCCGATCGGACATCCCCTCACGCGTCGCCCTACCCTCCTCACGCACGACTCCCCTCGGACGTCGCTCCCCTCCCGCCACTCGCCACCCGCCCCCACGACTCCCCCCGCTCGTCGCGCGTCGCCCTCCCCCTCCCGACACACGAGGATACTCACGCGGCGCACAGGGAACACGAACGCCCCGCTCATCGCCCTCCCCCTCCCGACGCACGAGGATCCTCACATGCCGCGCACCGAACCGGCCCACGCCCACGACGGCAAGGCGGCGATGCGATACGATTCGGCGCTCGTCATAGCCCCGCCGTCCTGCGAGCACGGGGGCAAAGAGACAGAGGGGAGCTCGTCATAGCCCATCCCCATCCCCACCCCCGCCCGGCTCGCGTGCAGCACTGCCCCACCCGCAGCGCCAGCGAAGCCCCGGTATGGACCGCGTACCACGTGCTCGGGGAAGGACATCCTCGTCAGACACCCTCGCGCGGCCTGAGCGGGGAGAGGGACATCAGCAGGGCAGCGGGCAGCCGCGCGGCACTTTCACCCAGCACCGCCCCCACCTCTGCTCCGCGTACTCCGTGCCCGTGCTCGGGCAAGGCACCTTGAGCGTAGTCGACTCGTCCTGCGCGGGGAGAGGGACGCCAGTACGGGCAACGGGCAGTCGCGCGGCACGCGCGGCACTTTCACCCAGCCCGTTGCGTACTCCGTGCTCGAGCGGCGTAGTTCGTAGTCGACTCATCCTGCGGGGAGAGGAACGCCTGTACCTGCCCGCCCGATCAACACCACTGCGAAGTCCCCGCCTGCCTGCATAATCCCTGCTCGGGCACCCACGCGCGTGCTCGACTCGTCCTGCGCGGGGAGAGGGACGTCAGTACGGCACGCAGCAGGGGAAGAGAAGAGAAAATAGAAGCGAAGGAGGGCGGGGAGAGTGTGCCGCCACCAAGAGCAACGTAGGACGACGACGACGACGTCAAGTATAGGGGGAGGGGAGGCGGGGGAACAGGGGAGGAGGGGAATAGGGAAAGGCGGAAGACACGAGTGCGTAGAGCTGCGTAACGAACGACTCGGATGAGAGCAGACGTATGGGAGGCGTTGGCTGGGAAGAAGGCTTCAAGGGTATGCGTCCCAGTCCAGTCCCAGACCTTCGCAGCAGAAGGGTATGGGTAGCGTAACGAGCGGGGTGTCGGACTCGGAGTGCTAGAAATTATATAGTAAGCGCCTGGCGTGCGATGAAGGCGGGGGCCGAAAGATGATATGTGGGTGGGGACATGGTGAAGGAAAGCAAGAAGCGAAGACAGCGAGAGGGGATAAGCAAGTGGGATGTATGGTGAAGGATGAAGAATGGGGACAGAGGGAGACGCACCAAGCAATAGAAAGCAGTGCGTGAATGCATAGGCGATGCGGGTGGCGGGGCGTCTGCGAGCGAGGCTGTCTGGAGATGTCCGTGAATGCGCTACATATTATTGGGTGAGCGCGTGCGATGGAAGTGGACAATAGGGGAGATGAGAGGGATGGTGGGGGACCGAGGTTAGGGACATGGCGGGACGGCATGAAGTGAAGCGGGGAGGGGGCCGAGAAGAGGTCAAGAAAGAGGCGAAACTCACCTGGATGGCTTTCACTGGAGGGTACGTATTGGCTGCAGGTCGCGGCGACTATGGTCATGAAATGCAGTCAGCGCTTGGTTGGTATACGCACGGGGAGGAACAAATGGAAAGGGAGGACTTGTCGGCGAAGAATGAGAATCGTAACGAAGCGCGGAAACGCCGACGTCGATAAGGAAAGGAAGGTTTCAAATACGGGCAAACGGGACTCACGGGCTAGGTACCTAGAGTGCGGTCTCTGAACCGACTAGGAGCGGCTGCCAGCGGACGCAAGAGCGATGGGGATGACTAGTGTGATGAAATGGAGTCAGCGCCTCGTTGATAAACGTAAACGAAGAACGAACAGTAAAATGATGAGACGGACGCGAAGGGAAAAGATATAGTCAGGAATAAATTGCCAACAGAAAAGGAGCTCAAAAACAGAATGAACGAACGAACTCAGTAATCAAGAATCGCGCTCTGAAGTCAGGACTGACACGACCTGCTCAGGTCCTGTAGACACACCGACCCCAGAACTAGGAGCCAGGTCGAGGACTTTCTACGGAACGACCAATCCACAATTGGAGAAATAGCGGCATCGAGAAAAAACATAAACGCACTTCATGCTGAGAACTCCACTGGCCACCGAAAGCTGCTTGCCCCAAGCTTGCGCTCACTTCGCGACTTAATTGCCACTAACGTTTACGGCCGGCGGAGAAGACGCCAGAACGAGTCCAGACGGTCAGATGGGAGTCCTCCGGGGACCGGGGAGTTACACGCAAATCGACAAGGAGGATGATGAGAGTCTCGGTTAACCACTGTTTGGATTAGTATGGCAAAGTCCCCATCAATCAACGTTAAGCGGCAATTCGGCAAGGACTCAAAGATAAGATTCAGAGTTCGAATTTAGGACAAGACTCTCGACGACTCAAAAATTTTGACGTCCGCGGCAATAATTTACCACCATTTGAAACGCGCTCGTAAGTTCTCGGAGAATGCGAACATTGAAGTGTACTTTTAGTTATTGATATGCCAGTCACGGTGACCGCTCGGACGGTCTAGGGCTGCCGCCCGTTGCCGTCACCACGGTTCTACGGCCGTGCGGAGCCGAAGTTTTCAGGTTGAACCACCGGAAGCGCGTAAGTAATATGCTCCCCTTCGAGAGGCTCATTCAGCCTGGGCGAACGCAAGAAATCGCTGTGCAATAGTAGGCCGAGCCGCAAGACAGTCAGTCTCCGTACATACATATATGTATATGGAGAGCACAATCGAACCAGTTATAATTTCTTTGCAACATTCCGCTGTCGATCACCCATCAGCCTAAGTTGGAGAACAGAGAGCGGTACCTGTTGAAGTGATGAGAATAATTACAGAGATCGCCAGGATAAGGCTACAAGGCTTTCTTTTGCACCGCGACCATCTATCCATGGATCTGTTCCGACTCTCCCTGGCCCCTCAGGGTGGGTGAAGATATTCTTCGGAGGATATGTACTTTTATCATGCGACCGTAACGTCTACGTGGGAGAAGTACTCATTCTTCGGCGGCCAGATCTACCCGTCGAATTTGTTGATGAACCTTTTCTTTCTTCGCGTCTAACCAATCTTGTAGGATCATGGGTGCATTTCTGAGTCCTTTTTTGGTCAACCATTCGTCATCCTCGGGGCCGAGTCCCTTCCATCGTACCTTGAACTGCTGAATACGTCGACCACGGATTTTCCTGAAGCGCACCGCAAGAATACGTTCAACGTCCACTTCAGGCTTAGTATCGAAGTCATCACGATCTAGACTCTTCGTGGGACGCTCACCTAATTCAACCGGTAACTTCCTATACACTTCGAGATGTGCAGTGCAATGTTGAGGATCGGGTGAATTCCATAGGACACCGGAAGACGTAATTGATATGTGACTGGACTGAGTTTGCGTATGATTTCGAATGGCCCGTCATATTTCATAAGGAGCTTTTTACCCCTTCCTTTCTCGTTCCGAAGAAGGTCAAGTGAGTGCGGGTTCAGAACCACAAGATCACCTTCTTCAAATTCGGTTAGGAGTCTTCCGTTGTTGTAAGCGCGTTTTCGGAAAACTTGAGCTAAGAGCAGAGCTTCCTTTGCACGGTTTTGGTTACTATTTGAGACCCGTTACTTGGCCACCTTGATGTTTTCAGGCAGTGCACAACACGTGGGGTAGCGGTATTGGATCCGGGGGTGGTCTAGTACATGTGCATATATAGGAGGAGTAATTTGAGGGCTGGCCGGCGAATTTAGGTAGCCTATTGCGGGCGGCGTGAATTTATTTCGAAGGGATTCCAAAATAGTAATATACTAGCTAGTTGGCCACGCCGGCCCAGTCCTCTTCATGGGTTGAATGAGGACTCCTGGTGAATTCAAACCGTTGAATTAGGTGCCAAACCATTATTCTAGATGGTTGTAATCATGATTTAGGCTATATAATTAGTGTCTATATATTGATTTTCAGCAGGGGGGCATAGGGAGAATAGACAATCTGGACGATTGAGGTGCTAGTTCACGACTAGCGGAGCATGTCACCCAAAATAAGTTGCGGAATGGTTTATAAGAATTATGTGAACGTACTTGGATGCACCAAACATCCTACCAACATCCACGGGTCCTGGAAAAATTTCGACTGTGCGGACCACAGAAAACTGGCCTTTTGAGACAGACCACAGCAATGGGAAAGGACAGAGGGCTGCATAAAATTAACATACCTCTCAGGCTCAATATCCCTGTATCATGATTGCCTATCTCAAGTTTCAGAGTGGCCATGGCAATCCTCTGTTCGTTAGCGGCATGGCCATGTTGCACCCTCGATGTCAGAATTCACCCCTTCTTGACACCAGTACAGATAAGGGTGGAAGGAATGTATGAATTTTTGTGGCACAGATTGAAGCCCCGAATGAGACGAGCAGAATGAGCCCCCAAACTCGTCGATCGGCCCAGAACTCGTGGAGAAAGAGAGCAAGCGGGTCTGTGGCTTTAAGAAACTGATCGCATCACCCTCCGGCACGACATCAAATACCACGCAGCATTTGATCCGACCATCAGTTAATCTCCAAATTGGGTATGGACCACCGTTAGGGGTCGCATTCCGTCCTGCGAGGCCCAACTTTGCACATCCTGGACCAGACAAGCTTATAAATGCCAAGTGGCCAACTAACTTGGGTGGCCAAGTAGGGGGTCTCAAATAGTAGCTTTAAACTCGTTAGCTATTTTTTGAGTTTGCGGGTCAATTGCCAAGTTATCCCGCCCAGCTATTATGTCGTTGTTTTGGGGTCGCTCCACAGGCAGTGGTCCCGACAGTGAGTTCTAGGGTGGTATCCACACAACAGATATGCCGGCGAAAATCCAGTGCTGGAATGTGGCGTCGAATTATAAGATAATTTCAAACCATCAAGGTGGTCTGACCAGTCATTTCTGGATGGTCCTACATATGCGCGCAAGGCAATCTCCAATGTCTGATTGAGAATTTCCCTTTGGCCATCGGCCTGTGGATGGTACGCTGTGGTAAGTGCACGTTTCATTCCCATCAATCTGCAGACTTCTGACCAGAATTCATTCCTCCATCGCATATCACGGTCGGAAATAATCTGTTTCGGTATCCATAGTCAGCAATGACGTGCTTGAAGAACACCCTGGGCTGTTTTTTTTTTTTTTTTTTGGACCGTTTGGTGTAATGAAACTTAGTCTGCAGAAGCATTCCAAGTACATCCGCTTGTGTCACTGGTTGTTAGTGGGCTGTTTCTACTTCAGTAATACCAGTAGTGCATGGGATGAAAATATTTCTGCATACCGGGGCCAAAAACTGGCTGATAACCTTTTCGTGCATCCAATGAGCTCCCGTCTTCCATCTCTCCTCTGCTCATAGGCGATGCAGAATTCCATGCGTGAATGCAATATATCGGAGCTTCCTCCCGATGCAGAGACCACCAATGTCAAGTCAGTGCTCTCCAGGATTGGGATAAGGGAACCCACTGCAGGAACCTTATCAAGACCGCTGTGCGTACTTCATTTTCATGCGTAATATCTGCTTAATATCTTCGCAGGTGATGGTGTCCCTTGAGCCTGGCTCTGTGCTTGAAAACATCGCCGAACTCACCACAAACTCATCCAGGGAACGACCATACAGGCCACCCTCCAACTATATATTCAGGTGGCATTCATTGTTCGTGTTTCTTCCTTTTCGAATGCTTCTTGAGCTGATGTTTCGTCTCAAGCGCTTTATCGCGGTCAAGTACCCATGGCTCTCTGAAGACACTTGTTGGCAGCAAGTGGACGAAATAATCAAGGATAATAGCAAGGTATGCCAGACACTGCGGCGATCTGTTTGTAATACCGCAGGTAAATGGCCTTGAAAAAAGTACCTGATGTTCAGTGAGTTTACTAGCAATTTTACTGGGTGGTAAAATTTCGGAGAATTTTTCCTTTGTTAAAACTATTGTTCTTTGTCCAGATAAAACACTTCTCCCCACAAACATATAGTGAGAAAACCTTTTTACCTGGACAAAGAGCTATCATTTTACCACTGGGAAAAATACGGGTATTTTACCAAATTTGTACCTAGCGTAAAATCGCTGGTAAAACTCACTGAACATTACGAACTTTTTTCAGGGCCGTTTTGCGTACGGTATTACAAACAGATCGCTGCAGTGAGACTAAGGAGAGCTTGATGGGTGCATCGTCGTCTTTTCGTTCACTCTCATTCTTCTAACAAAATGTTTGATAGCCTCTATAATTTCTATTATCAAAAGACATCAAAGTCCAGGGCGATCCAGTGGGCACCGAACACCGAACCGCCGAGTTCAATGAATCCTTGACATCGTGGCAAGCTGTGTTGTTCGTAAGCACTCGAAGAAAGTCCTCCCCAACGCGAAGAACAGCAAATATTGCTCAAAGCCCACCAGGCTTGGATGGCGGAGGAGATGCAGACCGGAAGCGCAGACGG
>JARJLF010002971.1:0-25041 GCA_029378395.1 Mycena leptocephala
CAGATGTCGAACAGAGGCAGGCATGTCTTTCTTGTTTCGAAGTCGATCGAGGACCTGGAGTGAAGGATCAGCTCTTATTTGCGACATTCACGGGGAATTTGTGCGAACAAGACTTATTTCAATCATTTCTTTCTTTCCTTGGAGTTGAAAAAATATCCAGGTAAGTATCGCAATCGGTGGTGACCAGACCAACAGCCCTTTAGTGAAATACTCTAGATGACAAGTAGGACATTCTGGCTAGGATTAATGGCAGTCGTGAGCTGGGAAAAGAGAACGCACGAAGTGTCCCATTATCAGGGTCTGTACGGTCGTACTGCTCAGAAGGTAGGATCCCTAAGGCAACAGCTTCTTTAACCTAAACCAGGATCAGCTTCATTAAGTTTAACTTCGTCGGAGAGAGAGTCAATACATGTGTTTCGCCAACGGCTGCGCTTTGAAAGAGGTGGGCACAGTGTCCGCGTACCACATACTGCTTGCAGACGGAGCAGCGGTAGTTGTAGCGCTCACGAATGAGTTGCCTTGTTCGACCGGAAAACGAGGCAACACCAGACATGACTCGTCCGTAGTGGGAAGAGAGATTGAGGCCGCGCAGACCCAACGGCCTTTTAATAGGCACCAAGAAGATCTGCCAAATCACTGTGCGGGAGTTGTTGTCAATAACCTACCAACAATCAAGAACCCGGGCGAAGCGACTGCTATTGAGTGCTCGAGTCTATCATAGCGGGATTCATGGAGTTCTACACATTCACTATGCGCTCGAATGTTTTGCTCCAACGTCTAAGAATCTTCTCTGTCGCTCGTGTTCTGCATCTGGGCCCTAGGGCCCTATGTAGGGCTCTCGGGATCGTACCTTCTGTCTTTCAGATCAGTGATTCCGCGCACGGCGTATGTTTGTCAATCATTGACATATCTACGACCCGGGTGTTTTCGGTAATAGAAATGTGAACACCTCCGGCTCAGTGCTCACGCGTGTGCCCGTTGCTAACCCCGTCTAACCGCCCGTCCGTCCTTCCCGCCTAATCCGCCCTGCCCTAACCCGTTTTGTTCAACCTCACGCGACGCGTTTGTTTGCGCGTGTGTGGCGCCCTCTCCCACGCCACGTCACACGACAACCGCGATTCCACCTGTGCGCCGTTCGCCTGCCTCCCCGTCCGCCGCCTCTCTCAATGACCACTGCCTGCACCCTCCGGCATCTGCCCCGGTCGGCGTGCACCGTCGCCGTCCGCCGTCACCGCCCGCTGCCCCACCAGCACCTGGGTCCCGCGCCGCTCACCGTCGCCGCCCACCGCCGCGCTAGTCCTGCATCATGCTGCCGCTCGGACTGGGACTCGCGTCCTCTAAGCCGCCCCGCCAGACAATGACGCCACCTAAATGGCTCTCGCCACCGTACCCTGCCGTCCGCTGCCGCTGCCCCCGCCATACCGCCGCTCGGACTCGGACTCTCGTTCCCTAAGCTGCCCCGCCCGACAACGACGCCGCCTACACGGCTCTCGCCACCGTGGTCTGTCGTTTGATGCCCCCGCCAGTACCTGAGTCCCGCGCCGCCCGCCATGCTGCCGCACGCACTCCCGCCACTCGCACGCGACCGGTACATTAACCCCCTCGCCATCTCCCCAGTGGACGTACACCGTCGCTGTCAGTTTACAGCCACCCATGCACCCGCCATGCTGCCGCTCGGACTCCCGCCCCGCATTGCTCGCCCCTCCCTGCCTTCGCACTGTCCCGCTCACTGCCAAGGTATTTTTTAAAATCTTTCGTACCCCACTTGATCGGCACTAAAGCTGCCGATACGTCTTCTCAACACACTGTTATTTATTGAGTCGTCTAGATCGCCACTCTTGCCAAGGACAATGGATTGAGAAATTTCACTACATGAACGCGGATAGACTACCAAGATAGCCAACGTGTGCATGTATAAGTTGAAAAAAAAAATTGCTCCGGAAATCCAAACGTGCGAATTTGGTGCAGAGCAGTTAGTAATTTGGTACTGTAGGTGCACTGGGTTCCTGGAGTCGTTCAACTGTCACTTAAACACGACCGGAGAGTCGTACCTTCTCAGAAGGGCCGAAAAAGTAATGAAGAAACATAAATCGGCGTATCTTCACAGGTGAAACGGTTCGTAAGCGCCATGATCTGCATACACTAAGGGGATTGTCAGACACTGAAGAGACCATTCATGCATCGTGAAGGCCATGCTCACCTTCAGGCTGATTGTATTTTGCAGAAGGGCTATAATTTTCTCGTGCTGGAATGCACATCGATCAGATTCAACTCTAGACTCTATGGAGCAAATGAAAATCAAACCTCGTACGATTTGCGGAAACGGTAGTCCTGTTTTAAGCTCAGGTGTCCGATCAGAGTAAAAAGCTTATTACATAATCATGAAATGAGCCCATTGCTCCATGTCGCGCGCCCCAGAAGCAGAATGATCATAATTATAGACATGTTCTGTGATTGCCCAAATTTATTTGGATTTTTTGAGTGCCGTTTGACGTTGCTGTGGAAGATGTTAAGTTGATGGGTATACATCATATTTATGTCACGTCGTCTTGAGCCATGGGCTGAAACCCTAATTCAAGGATGTTTAGGGTAACTCCTAAGAGGCAGATCAGCGCAGATATGCACTAATAGTGAGTCTGCGCTGAAAAAAGATGAGAAAAATGCTTTGCGCTGTCAAAACGGCGAGAATACAAAGAAATTCAAACTCCGATGATTATGTAACAAGGTTTTTACTCTGATCGGACCCCCGCGCTTACTAACAGACTTCAACAAACGGAGGTACGACGTCAAATATTGTTGAAGCGTCTGTCTAGGAGAGACTACGGAAACGGCCAGTCTCGAAAGAGAACTTTTCAGAATAAACGACGGTCCCACTCGACTACAATGAAGGTAGGTAGGTAGGTAGGTAGAATTACACGGCACGGTCCTGCTCAGGAATGCTTACTGTATTAATTCATGCGATCGGCAGGGTACCCGAACCTCACCCGTGATTGGCCGGAGCCAGGCACATGCATTGAAACTTCTACCAGCGGTGTCACGCTGTCTATCGTTGGAGCTGCGTGAGAACTGGAAGGAATGGAACATAAAAGGCGACGCATCATGTTCCTGTGGCCGTGCGTGCCCCGCTGATTCTCGACTGAGAGAGGTGGATTCAGTCACGCATTTGTAGGGGAAAGATTGGGCGAAGAAGGCATGCAAGATGTGGTAGAGCCTCACCTTTGAACGCCTGACTCGTCCAGCTGACTGAACACGATGTTAGCATTATTTCCGGCATTCAAGTTTGGATACGGACAACATCATTGCGGCTGCGACTCAAGTTCAACGGCACTGCAAAATACATAAATTCGAATTTTGCGTGCTGGAACAAAACCAGTACATACCAATACCGCTGCGGTGCCAAAGCCGTTTTCAATTTCAACCCCCTTAAAAGAACGGAAAACCGCCAGAGAGATCCGGTTTCAAATGGCCAAGTCACCGGCAAGGAAGTACTGTAGCATTTTATTCAGTTCGTACCGGCCTGTGACCTGTGACCCAAAAGTACGAAAGTCAGTTTTCGTACTTGGCCTCAGGAGACCGTGACATCCCCAAAATTTCGTACTTTCGTTGGAAAGTGCCAAGAAAATTCTAAATAGCATGTACAAGAGCGGATACTGTAAAAAAGCTTAGAATTGTCCAAACCGCTGAAATCGGAACCCCCTAGACTCGTGACCAGTCTGCCTACGCCGTTCTAACAAGGCGGGCTTGTTGGCGTAGGCAGACTGGTACTTCTCGGAAGTGTCAATCGAGCTGGGGCGGAGTTTGAAATTAAGTCTTGACTTGAGTAAGACCAATGACGCAATGAGCCGCGGCAATTCCGGAGATCACGGTCCGAAGTTGATTTCTACTAAAACTATCCTCAAATTTTACGGCGTTCTGTACCATAAAGAGCAAAATTAAGGAGGCCAAATGAAAGGGATAATTCTTTTATTTATTAGCCCAGCTTCAATCAAAAATAAGTAAAAAAACTGAGCATAAACGAATTAAGATTGTGAAAAAGCCACTTAAATTTCAAACTCCGCCCCAGCTCGATTGACACTTCCGAGAAGTACCAGTCTGCCTACGCCAACAAGCCCTCCTTGTTAGAACGGCGTAGGCAGACTGGTCACGAGTCTAGGAACCCCCGATGAGCCCCTGTGCCCAAAATGGCACGTCGTGGCCAAGAAAACAGGTGCGCGCAACCGGTAAGCCGAAATTTCGATTTTTTCGGCGATTTTCAGCGATTTCGTGACATTCTGGCGGGTTTCGTACTCGACCCCAGTGACCCGTGACACGTACGAAAATTTTCGTATTTTTGAAGCCCTGTGACGCGTGACGTACGAACTGAATAAAATGCTACAGTAGAATCTTGAATTTGAATGAGTAGGCAAGCAACCGATGAACAGAACAGAAGCAGTGTAGTTCCCCGGCCTGTTATCGAGAAGTTACTGTTGCCTTAAGGCCGTTTGCATCGAAGCGCCGGACAGCATATGCGGGTCTTGAGCGTATTGAGTTCCGGGGATTAGCCATAGTCTCATAACATCAGGATGAGCCCTGTAGCGGGAATGAAGTTCATCTTGCGATGTTGGAGACATTGGGAATCAAGTGGAGTCAGGCTAATCAGGAAATAGTTGGAATCTTGAAGTGGATTTGCACGCGAACATTGTTGCAGTCCTTGGTCTCTTGATGCTCGCTGATTCCCTGCACCTGGTGGAGGAAGGCAGTGAAGGGCCAGGAATGTCGCACACTTGATTCCGGTATAGATCGGCTTTTGAAATAAAGAAGCGAAGGATGAAAACGCGGACGGCCGGTGGGATGAAGATGGGAGGAAAGGGTAAAGGAGCCCCAGACAGAGATGTTTCTTTTGAGTGGGCGTGATCGCTGGAAAGTAGAAGCCGTGGACGGAGCGGCACGTTAGAAGCAGAACCAGGGATCACGGTTGAGAATAAAATGGCAAACCGGGGTGAATGCAACCATGCACATACTGATTAAAGGCATCTGCTTAATTCGCGACGAGGCGCTCCAGAATAGACTGGTTTCCGATTTGGATTGCATTGGGAGTGCGAGCCAGCACATACAATTTGAAAGCCGCTGCGACGGCCGGAAGAAACGTGAAGGACTCGGAGATGATGGGGTGGTCAAAGTCAGAAAGGAACCGGCCGAACGGATGTTGTGGGGCTGATCGGCGAGGTCAAAAATAATATAGTAGCGGGTCCAGTTGGGGTCCAGTTCGCTGGATCGAAGTTAATTTCGGACGCATCCATTGGCAGGCAAACCCTAGAAATAAAATGGGAAATCGGATGCACAGATCGACGCCGCCGGAATGACAGTGGGAAAAATGGAAGAGTTTGAAGAGCATTGTATTTGAACTCGGGCCTGCCACGGCCTTGGGACTCCAACATTGAAGAAGAACTCGGGCAGCCTCTGATCACCTCGCCTACCACTGACTTCCGATGCTAAGTGCGTCTACTCTACAAGTAGGCCTTCAAAGTTCAGCCGGTGAAGACTGCGTAAAAAGTCTTGAAAAATTCCAAGGTCAATCTCGATCCTGCTGTTTCCATCAAAATCTTTCTCTCGATGCTACTCCGAATTTGGTAGTAGCCAGTAACTTCACGACTTAACAAGCTTTTAGATCTGAACAGGCTGAATACTCAAACATTCTATGTCATTTTGCCGCGCGCGCATGCTCTCAGCGTCTCGCTTTCCATCTGCACCACGACTATCCGCGCTACCGCCTCGCCTGTCTCCGAATGTCTCTGCAAGTCAAACACATTTCTCGGCACCACAATCCGTGCGCGCCGCGACCGAAAGGACGTGTACAGCCTCACGAGGAATCCAAGCCAAGGACCCTCGAAAGGAGGGACGTGCTGCGGGTACCTCGGGACTAGGCGTGGAGTTGAGCAGGGCTATCTGCCCGTCGAGTACAAATATGATGCCTGAATCGGACGGAAAACTATAAATTAACAACCAAAGGTAGAGAATGTGCCGAGTCTCACCTTGATCGACTACTTGACGGTGATAATGCGTCCGCCATTGTGGATAAAACAATCAAGCTCTGTGGAGGCAGTTCCACCCGGGAGAGCGTCGTCAACGGCGGGGCCGAGCACCGCGACCAGTTCTAACCCGAAAAAGCCGCAGAACTTCCTGAATGCGCTCATCCAAAACTATCCTCTTCTTACTTTGACGTTGACACCACGCCACGCCGCCCGTGTACGAACAGCTAGTATTTGCGTGTCCTCGAGCGGCTCCTTCGAATCAAACACGTACGAAACCCCCGCCCGCGTGAAGTCCGCGTAGAGGCCGCTGCCTTTCACGAGACCGCAGATGACCAGCGTGCGATTCTAGAGCTCCAGCTCACGGACACATCGCGCGAGGCAGCGCGCGGCGGTGGTTTCGATGCGGTGTGTGCGAGCGATGTCGAGGATGATGTATTCGGAGTGGGAGTCCGCCGGACGACAAGGCCTTCTCTAAAGCTGGAACGGATGCGAAATAAAATCAAATCGTCAGCTGAGGGAGATTTGGTGGGCGCAGTACGCACACACAGATGCACCCGGAGAGAAGGACCACGCGCATTTATGTGCTGCAGTGGTCAGCGTTCTCGATCAGCACGAATTTCCGCCGCGCGATCTCATCAAGCAAATACAGCACTGTCGCAGCGCCAATCCCCACCCCAAAGCCCTCCGCGAAGCCAACGAATAGTGGAGGCGAGGATGGTGGGAGCCGCTCACAGAGGCTATGGTACGCGGTGTATCTAACGTTCCAATGGTCTGAAAAGCGTGCTGTATTGGGACCCTATGTTTTCTGTGGACTGGACGGCGCGCAGTGGGCAATTGCGGAGCGGGGACTACGGGCGTGGTGAATGCTAGGCTGGGCTCGGATGCTCGACGGGCAGCACTAAAGACGCAAAATGACGAGGAGCGGACCAACACCTGAAACGCACTTGACAGCGAGCGGCAGCGAGTGCCGGCATGAGGACCCTCTTTCGCTCCCTCCGTTATCTCCACTAGTCCGAGGCTGATCCCCGTGAAAGTTTGGAGGAGGAGGAGGATATATTATACTGACGCGGTCCCACAATTGGAACAGCCAGTTTACTACGTATGACATCGTAACTTATACAGGCTAAAAGTTACCCATCAATACATAGAACACACGTACTACCGAACGGTAAAACAAGTCTCTGGTTTCAATCGCACTGAAATTGGGTCGGTAGAGCTCAAGAGTGGTGTTTTCCTGGGGGTCTGGTCCGTACATCCGGAAAACTCCAAATTGCTATGGATTCTAAGTATGTTCTATGGGACATACATAGACGCCATAGAGGCTATCGCAACTTGACTGCGATATATACTTAAGCGACCCTGACAAACTTGATGTCGCTTGTTTTGCTTCTTCAAGTTCTTCGGCTTACGGATGGCAATTCATTCTTCCCCGTCGCCACAGGCCGCCATACAGTTACGGCCTGTTACGGCCTCCCGCCGTCACCATTGGCCAAGTTCACTGGCCGAGAGCTTAACACGAGCGGAACCAAGGCGGAACATGAAAAACGATGTGGCAACCTCTGAAGGTGCATGAGCTGGTATCAACACTTACAAGTAAATGTGTTATTAGCTAGAATTTAGAACTGCGTTTATCTTTATCCCAAACGCTCCAAAAAAAAAAAAATTGAAAGAACGGCGTTTATGTAAAGGGCAGCGCCAAGCCGTTGAAACTCTGACGTCAGAAGGCTAATTTTATTTCTTTGCGGGAGCACGCATCCTTCTTCGGGGAAGCGCTTGTCGGACTTTGCCGGACTGGTCGTAGCGCAGCTTACCACATTTGTGATGAACAGTTCCTGGGCTGAACAGGAGTACGACAGAGTACGACACTGTACCCTGTGGCGCCACACGGATTCAATTGACGGATTCCGGAGTCAGCGCCAACGTGCGGGTACATAACTGGAAGAGAAATGGATCTCCGGTGACTCGACATGGCGACTCCGCAAACTCTTCCACCGGCTGTGATTCGCTCACTTACCACCTATTTCCTCGGTGCTTGGGTAAATCTCTTCGAAGGAATACAAGTCGGGTCAGGCTGATTAACATTGTAGGATCTCGGCATATGTGCCGACCTAATACTCCAGGGCACTGTATTCGCGCAAGTCGCTCATTATACGACACTGTGCGGGGAGGATTTTCTGGCCCAGCGCGCTTTTGTTGCTGTCCTCCTGTTAATAACAACGTTAAAGAGCGCACAAGGACTGTCAGTCTTTCTATTACTTCGCCCCGCCGTGCGCTGAGTTTGTCTGCGAAATCTCTTGGGAGATTTCAGAGTGATCTTGTGGATTCAAAATGTCGATTACTTCATGAACCTCACCGGTGCACTGAGCATGTCTACCAGCTCATGGACCACTCAAGCCAACCTTGTTCTCATCGCAATCATTGCGTTCTATGTCCAATTATTCTTCTGCAGGCGCCTTTAGGTGGGTTTATCTGTGCAAAGCCACATCCAACTACTGATTCCATAAAGGTGATATCAAGCAACGTCTACATTGTCGGTGTGGTTTTTGTGCTCTTTGTCTTTGCCTTGGTAGCAGCCATCGTATCGGTGCGCTTTGTACTGAAATCTAGATATCGAGGCTAATATTCGTTCAGTGCGCATTCACGTTCGCGGGTCAGATCAAAAACGTCACATGGAGTAGGGAAGCAGTGGAAACTTTCGATTGTGTTTTAATACTACGGTTCAGTTGAGATTCATCTGGCAACGGTCTTCGCCGGCGATGTTCTGATGTGCGGTAGCACCATTTATTTTCTGTTGGTGCGCCACACCACCCATCCTATGAGATTGAGAGCTAACGGCTACTGTTCTTACCAGTACCACTCCAAGCATGTGTCGTCGGAAACCGCGGGCATGTTGAACTCGATCACGAAACTGACATTCCAGGTAATATCCCTAATCCCGTCTTCCCGTTCCCCTCCTTAAAGGTCTTTTTTTTTTTTCAGTCGGCGGCACCAGCCGTTGTATGCGCCCTAATAACCTTATTGGTACAGTAGCTTGGGACCGGAAAACCCCGGACGCCACCATAATGCTCTCCATCATTGCCAACAACGCGTTGCCGAAATTGTACGCGATCTCCGCCATGTGGACGCTCAACTCTCGGAAGAGAATTCGCCATGCGCACTCAGGCTCAAGCAACGGGCGGATCAGCACCAGTGAACCCCACCACACAAACGACATCGAACTGAGCGCGGCCTGGGTGTCCAGCGATGGGAGCGCGTGATTAATGTGCCGAAAAAGAAGAAGACGCAGCGCGCGGAACCTGTGTTCTCACCCAAATACGACCGCCCTTAGCATTACAGCTATTTGCGGAACATAAGGCGCGAATCAATTCTTTTTTTAAAATGACCACTTTCATTTAATCTCCCACTGGCAACCTCAATTCTAATTCAAATCCCTCGGGAGCAGCACCATTCAATTCGCATAGACAATTCACGGTGGCTGACGAAGCTATATTCCTTTTAATTTGACGGGAACATTTTGTAATGAGACATCATGTGGTTTTCATATAATCTCCCTTACATTTCGGCGAGGTCCAAAATTTATGTTGGATACTCTCTTATAATAACTTATATATATTACACTGCGCTACGAAGCCCAAATGCAAAATATTTACCCAGGAAGTCTGAAACATGAATACAGATACAGCCATCAAAATAAAAGATATAGTTTGCATTGCTCTGGCATATGCTAGTCCCTCAGAAACCAGCATATATTAGGGCCATGCCGACCTGTTATCCAATGTCCAAACGGACATTATATCGAAATCACATGTTTTCCCACAATTAGTGGATTGTCTGATATTAAATATTATGAGCTCGCTAAGCACTGTAAACCTTCGTCACAAATCGTTTGGTTCCGGTTCAAACTCAATCGGACCGAAAGTGAGAGTACTATGAGGGAATTACTGAAAGTGGCCATTTAAACGATCCGCACCTATGTAAATGGCCGTAAAAGTATCGATTTTTGTGATTATGTAGTAAGCGAAGTTTGCCCCCACAATGTGTACAGTGCAGATTGGGATATAATGCTGCTGGTTCGACTCCAATCGAAGGCGTAGGCGACCGCGAGACCAGTTTGTACTTCGGCCAAATACTGCCATTATGACCCGAGAAAATTTCATCTACGTGACATTGTTGATTCGGGAACCGATCCCAATAAGTCCAACGCACCAGCTGGATAAAAAGTGAGCAAAGTGCATACTGTACTATTACAGCTAATTGCAGTACCGAAGGCGTGAACGAAAACTTTCCCATTTGGGATGTTTTCAAAGAATTCCCAATATCTCGGTCAGTTCTCAATGAATTTGGTTGAAACATAGCTAGATATACCGGGCTAATTCTTTCGGAATTAGCGATAGAAAGGAATTTGTAAAAAATATTCCATATTGGATGATCTACAATTTTGGGGTGATTTGAGCAGAAATACAATCTAGCATGGTCCAGACACTCTTATATATTGTGGTTTAGGGCGAAGAGGAGCAATTATGCATTAGGAAGGATGTGATTACTAGTGCCGAAGACAAAACTATCTAGAATTCTGACTCTATCACATCCTTCCTAATACATACATGTTCCTCCTCTCCCGAAACCACATTGTATAAGGGTGTCTGGTGCTCAAATCACCCCAAAATTGTAGATCATCCAATATGGAATACTTTTCACAAATTCCTTTCTATCCCTAATTAGTAATTCCGCATAAATTAGTCTGGTATATCTAGCTATTTTTCAACCAAATCCATTAAGAGCTGACCGAGATATCGGGAATTCTTTGAAAACATCCCAAATGGGAAAGTTTTCGTTCGCACCTCCGGTACTGCAATTAGCTGTAAAATCTATTCGTCAAGGGGTGACGTGTGAACCAAAATACCAATTCGTCATCAAGCTTCAAGGGCCCCAGCTGCGTGACAGTTCCATTTTGTCAACCCATGCAAATATTCCAGGGGTTGAGGCACATGCACAGTGATTTACTTGAATGATTCAAGAATCACCTGAGGAATCTGTTTCAACAAATCTTTTGGTCAAAGAAAATGCATTCTTCACGGGTGACCTTTGGCTGAACTTGCTTGGAACCACGATATTTGTGAGATCTGAAGCCGGAAGCGTTGAGAATGAGCAAAAATATTCAGTATACAGCCTCCCCGGCTGGGAAAACTTCGCCGAGCGCCCATGAGCCGAAATTTGGACTAACTGTGGCAGAAAGTATATTCGCAAAGGTCCACATTCGCTAAACGAACATTGGACTCCTAGCTGGATATGCATACCATGGCCTCCCTACGCCCTGGCTCCAACTCCGACAGTGCGGCAGACTCAAGTATCGAGGGTGCGTTGTCCCTGCGTTAACAACTCACTTGTCTGTTTCCACTTTCCCTTGTTACTCTACCCATGCGCCTGCCTCACCCCCCTGCTTTATCACCTCCACGTTGTTCTCTCTGATGAACAGTTACAATACCTTGAGCCCACATGATTATCTACTCACATTCTTAAAAAAGCATCTCGGGGACCTCGGGCACGTTAAAAACCGTTGTCCGACTTTAGTGGATGATCTAGTGTACAGAGTGGTGTGCCCGTGCCAGTCCCATACCATCCACCTTCTCTAAGTGCAAAATAATTAAGATGCTGCTTGTTGTCAACTTTCAGTCGACTGCCTCGTGAGCAGTCTGCCTCTGGTACATCAACTTCCCAGGAACCACGAGCGTTCCCATCGCCACAGCCCACTCCATCCCGGTGAGTGAGTCAGCGGCCTCCCATGTCGCCCCTAGGAAGAGCTCGATGTCCGGGAATTGCACCAATTCAAGAATTCCGAAGAACTGTTCACTTTCGTTCGACCCCCTGCACCGGGTTGACCAAAGAGTTACTTGCAATATCCTAGTCGAGTCTTGGGATCTATCGGATAAGGATTCAGACAGACCTAGGGGGAGGACTAACCTCCATGCTCGATTGGCCCACGCGTTAAACATCAAATTCGAACGATCTGAGTGCTTGTGCATCCCGCATGTCAGCCTCAGATCTCAACGGTAGCGCCAAACCAGTTTAAAGCGCGGCCAATCTGTGTCAACGCGAATCGACAGACCTGGGTCGGATAAGCACGAGCAGCCGAGATGCATCGAGATAGCGGAGTCATTCCTGAAATGTACGAGAGGAGGCTGTTGGAATCGGACGGCAGATGCGAGCGAGGAGACATTGTGCTCATGAGAGAAAGAGTACTATCTGAGACTGGCTATCTGGCCACCTAAGCATCTTTAGCCTCATTCCCGTACATAGCGACATTTGAATGCGTATTTATGGGTCCCAAATGATGTACAGCATACTATAGTGAACATATTTTTCTCCGGAATTTAGGATACGATTTCATGCCTGGTTGATTTTTTTTTTCTGGGCATGTCCCAAAATGGCAAAAACTAGCTATCCGGCCACCCGCCAATTCACTCATTGCGAGTGGTGCTGTTTATCCAAGATATGCCAAACTATATAATGGATATGAATGTATTATTATGTGCAGAGAAACTTCACATCTATGAGGTATCAGACTGTATCCAGATGCCTTTCTGCCACAGAAGGTGGATGAAATTGCTCTGTGGACGGAATGGCTTGTGTTACAGATGACGAAAAGTCCGACGTCCCAGGTTGAAGTGTATATATTGCCTAGGGATGTATTTGGACTTAGCTGAACACCAAGAATGTCCCTCACGCACTCACAACCAGCTCAAAAAAATCCATACGTATGTGCCAACAAATTTGGCGGATTTCGGTCATATCACGCCGTGAACAAGGAATAGGAGAGGTAAAAGCCTGCTAACTTGACATAGGAAACATCAAGTGGGTGCAACAACATTGGCCAAATCTATGTCCGTAGCAGGCACCAGGTGTGCACAACACTGGCGGCCAGAACGCGCAACTCTGGGCACATCAAATTTTCTCCTTGGGGGTCCTGCACTTGATACAAAGCCTTTGTCATTTAGTGAGTCAGACAGCGTGATTCCTCAGATTCAGGGATGAGGACGAGCCCCCAAAGTCTTGAATCAGCTAAGATTTGGTCGAGAAACAGTCAGAAAGGCAGTGCGATGGCGGTTCCAGAATAAGAAATGATCTTCACACGCTGACATCCTGATCGGAAACCTCCTACAGTTTTTGATCGCCGGCTTGCCGTGTGACATACGGTGCCCTCATAGGTTGTCTAACATTGTACAGGTGCCAGATCCAGAATTTTATATTGCATAGGCTTGTAGTATCCAAGTGGCCGGATACCTAGTCCGGCCGGATAGGCAGTCACATCTATATAAGAAATGAGGACGGCATGTCCCGGTACACAAACCTGTTTATGTGGCCAGACATTCGTATTGGCTCCCCGAACTCCACTGCCGTCAACATCGTCACCTGCCCACGGTCCGACGAAAACCGTCGAGATGTTGGCTTTTGCACAAACACTCCACTCAATTGTGAGCTTCTATTTATAACTGTTCAGATGGTCAGCAAACGCAGCTCCAACGCAGCTCTCTGTCTACAATGTCAATATGCACCTCTGCTCCCCAAAGCCGAATCTCTAACACACTCCGACCTTATTGGAGGTACACTTCACAGATATGCATACTTCAATATTGATCTGAATAAATAATTTGACAGTTGGGTATTCAACTACGACGCGATAGTGTTTCATTATCTGTCGCGGTCCGGACAAAACTTTGAAGGTGATGGAATTAATGCCTATTGGACGCTGATACGAGTGCTTTCAAGGGTAAATTATCAACCGCCAAAACCAAAGGCCCACAGACAGGATGAGAATGCCTCGCCTCCAGAGCAAGAAGTGTGTTGTTGTGTATAGTAAGTAGGTTTATTGTATGTCTCATAACACTTGGGCGGCTCATAGGCCAATCGACGTTCCACGGGACAACGGGCACGGAGAAACGAGAGCTTGCGACCGAGATCACCCACTCAATGTGCATGGAAAGGTGGATCAAGGAAGCATTCGCTCTCGCGGTCAAAGGCTACGTAGAAAAACTGGAAGCCGCAAAGAGATGTCTTGAAGACGATCCCAATTGTGGTATGCACTCTATATCATTTTTCATCTCACTCGGTGTATCAGATTCAACCAACGCTCTATCAAAAGCCATCAATAGGTGTGAGTCAAGCAACCCATTCCGTCGTCGACGGGATTTGCCGAGTTATCGAGAACGGATGCTTGGAAGAGATGAATATCTCAGAATGCAGGCTATTGTGAAGGAAATTGGCGTGAACGCCGGGAACGCGAGGAGAATACACTATAGTAGTCTACTATGAACCTCAAGTCTTTCGAACTCTCTCTTGAGATTGACTTTCATAAAAGCTTTTTAAAAGGTCCATGACGAGAACTTCGGCATACATACAGAAGTATTTTGCGCGCATATTAGTGTGCACTGAGATACGAGAACATCCCGAGATGCCCGATACATGGAGAAGTTCAAAATTAATTAATCACGGCTGCTGGGGATTCATGGCGAAGAGGAGCCAAGCGGCTATCAAAATAATTGGCCGCAGCACACCAATCATGGTGTTGTGTAGTCAGAGGCTCCGGTAGGTTAAGCTCGACCTGGAATATTGGATGAGGGAAAGAAAGCGGATTATATGAAGTGGACAAAGCGAGGGAAGGTGATATTAGTCAATATTGGGAATTACAATACTGAGCAAGGTAGTATAGGTCAATTGCCCTAGATTTGGATTGGGAGTGTCAGCCATGGACTTTGGATCGTTCTCTAAATTTATATGGTGTCCGTAGCGTAGCACGGGCCAATTGCTAGTATAGTATAAACAAACTGAATTCCCGTTGAATGCGCTTGAGACACAAATGTCGGGTGGGATTTGGGTCGACAGCAGGAATATATGGATAACCACTGGGAATCAAGTTATTCTAATGTGGGGTGGACCCACCAATAGAGGGACGCTATAAACTCATGGAAAAATCAGTGATCTGCAGTTGCACGGCCAGGGAAAGGTACCTGGGATCTCTCCCCTGCGCTTCCTCGCAACAAATTCCTCCGCCGCTACCCAAAAGTCCTCGCGTCCCTCCGCTCCAGCTTCCCAATCTGCCCAATAGTCCATGAAGGTCGCCACGACAAAGCGTGCATCCACAAAAGGAGTTGCATTGGCGAATTTCTCTGCAGGAGAGGCTAACTGGTGATTCCAGACGTTGATGAGGAGCTTAAGTGTGCTACAGTCGGCGAGAAACCGCGGAATATGTCCCATGCGATGACCCCGTTTAGACAAAGGTGCGTGAGGGCGGGGATCGTCGCCAGGCGCGTGTACATCGCTGCGTCGGCGAGGTCGACAAATACGTCGAGGTGGGGTGATGGAGAGGAAAAGCGGGTGACTGAAGTCGACGGCATCACGGGAGCCAAGAGCTTGTTCAGACATCCGCTTAGTCTGCGGACGTGCATCCCTGCTAGGATGGGGAGCTGCCGGGGTCGAGAAAAGACACCTGTTGCAGCGAACGTGACGAGATTTTGACAGAGTCGGAGGAGTATTTCGGCTTCCTCCTCAGAAAATTCGGACGATCCGTCGAGGAACAGATGACGGACAGCGGCCTTGAAAAAGTAGCGGGTTTGGAGTGTATGGCGGCACGAACAGCGGCTGTTTTGGTCGCGTGTGCGTGTGGATCGACCCAGATCACTCTGTATAATAGTGGCTCTATCCTACTCATTCATCAGGGAGGTGAGTACGAAATTCAGGGAAATACTACCAGATATGAACCCGGCGCGCGACGCGCAGCAGGGTCGGAATTATGCCAGGGTACGCAAGCCCGGCAGTCTCAAATATTCGATGTTCCAATTCAGGTGGAAGACTGGGATCCATGGTCGAGAATATCGGTGGGTGTCGCAAAAATTGTGTGATGTGGCAAGATGTCCAACACTCACGTGCTCAAACGCGCCTGTTCGCATCAGACAAACACCGAACATCAAAACAAGAGCAAGTTCAGGATTGCAGGTTGATTGGGCCAACATAGGCAAAAGCCTTTAACATCTATTTGGGTCAAAATACGGACTGCCAGTGAATAACATTCTGGTTTGGAATACGCCAAATCCCGGACCCACCGGTTAACCCAGTCCAGTCACGATTGAATGTCAAATCATCCCTCGATGCCTTCATGAACGACCTTCGTAATATGTATGGCAGCGCCACGACGTCGTCCGTATGTTCCCGTTCTTCAAAAATCACTCTAGCTAGGGTGCTGAAAATATTGCTTCTCACGACGATGCGGGTAAAACACCCCCATGTCATCACTCGGTGGTATCTCTGACGAGCTTTTCTAATTGCGCCCGTCATGCCCACACACAAGCTGAGCGTGAGGTCTGGCGATCTCTGTCATTTCAACCTTTTGTGACGCAGGTGCCGTCTCAACCCTCGATTATCATTCAATGTTGGTGCTGCCAGATAAAAATCGAACATGGCGTTCTTGCGCGAGGATTTTTTTTTGGCTTTGACACGGGATATCGAACGAGGCCATTTTTGATCAACGCCGGGAATTTCTTATTTGTGAATCCCGGGAGCAACAGTCTCGATTCGTACTCTTACAATCCTCCGAGGAGCTCGACCAAGTCAACGAGTGGCGTGCAGACCAGCTTTCCCTCGTTGATAAATGAATGATACCCGCCGATCCAAAATACTTCAAAATAATAAAAAAGCATAAAAGGACGCCTGCATCTGCCTTCCAGTGACTCAAGTCCGAATCGAACGCACGACTTCTGCTGTTGAGCTTTGACCTCGTTTTACGAGCTACAGATGCAGAACGTCCGCTAGCGAGTCGATATACTTGGTGTTTTCGCAACATCTTCCACTTCCAGGATTTCAAGGAATTCATACAGATCTGCTGATCCGATTCAGGCATTTCACAACAGTTGAATTGTCCTTGATCGATGGGGAGAGCACCCGAGGGTCATAACGAACTCTGATAACCCGGGAGAACTGTTTTCATGCCTTGCAGTTCGCCAACACCGACTTGACATAGTCAGCCATGATGCGGTGCGTTTCTTTGGATGGATGTCTATTTCATGACATGAAAATTAGTGAGTATTTATGTACTCCGCGGTGAAAGGTGCTCACCCAGGAAGCCAGTAGAACGAGTTCAACGGCGTAGAGCACTCCCCGGACAGGTCTGTTTGCGAGAGGTTCGGGATGCACGCGCCGGAAGTCTTGTATCCAAACGCAGCAAAGCCGGGAGATGTTCCCAGCACGGCATCCCAGAGGGGTGCAAAGTCAACATAAGCGACGTTGAGGCCCTGCGCGCGGAGGGTGCTCAGGCCGTTGAACACAGTTTGCTTCCATGCGTCTCCAGTTGCTGCGTGCGATCCACGTCCGTAGTCATCAAGAACGACAAAGTTTTTGGCGTTTGTGGGTGCCGCAGCGAGCTGCTTGATCTGCCCGAGAAGGCTGGCGGCGGCTTGAGGCAGGTGATTTCCGTCAGCTACGGGTGCAAAATTGTCAGCGCGAAATTGGATTTCTTTTTGCAAAGTATTACCCACTTTTAGAGGCGCCGAAGTCACTATACCGAAATGTTAACACTGGCACGACGTCAGAGCAACAGCTCTTACTTGATTCCAAAGAACACCGTGTAGAGCGTGGTGGCCGGATCCAAGACGTTCTTTTGGTTGAGGAACAGAGCAGCTGCGGTTATTTTCCAATATTAATAACTCATTTGCGATGGAACATAACTAAAAGTGAACCTTGATGAAGAAAATCTGAGGCAGCTGAATCGCTTGGCCACAGAGTTACATTCACGACTGCGCCAGATACCTTCATTGACCTGATCAAAACTGGGAGATGGGGCGATAGGAGAAAGTGAGCGCACGGCGTAGTCCTTGATCTGTGGCACCCAAGTCGCTCGCAACATCCTCCGCCCAAACAGGACCGTCCGTGACGCGACCGCCAGCGCGGGGGCTGGTGCCATTTAGGACGGCCGCCGGAAGAGGGCCACCATCGCTGCGGCCACCAGAGGTGTACGAGTCCTACGCGTTGCCATCAATCTAACGGTGCAGGGATAATCCTAGAGTATATATACTCCGAAGGCGACGAGGGTTTTGATCCCAGTTGTTACAATCCCAGCATTGGTGTTGGCCACGGTCCCGCCCAGTTACCACAGGCAGGTGTGATGGCTAGGTGGACTCCGTCGTTGGTTTGGCGCACGAGTGGGACACGATATGGCAGCGGCGACCGATAAAAGTGCACAAAGTGAGGCCCAAGCTTGGATCATCGTGGGGCAGTTTGAGGATAAACGCCAACGCCCGCTGGTACGTCGGACTTTTAAGCACTTCGTGAATGCTGCCGACTGCAGCCTACTGCAACGCTAGATGAGCGTGACGTAGCCTTGTGATGCGAAACATTTAGCAGCGGTCCGGTATTCACTGCGGCGGCCGAAGGATTTTTGGACCAAAAACATGACATCCAAACATGTCTCTCCCTTTGGGCCAGTTTTTGGCCCCCTTGGAACATGAGCTGAAACCGATGGATTTTCCAGCCTCTTTTGGTACTCTTAAAATGATGCCTCTTCATGTCCAAAGTCCAGCAGAAATATGCGTTATTTTTGGTGGCGTTTTTCATGCAAGAAAAGACCTTAGTTTGGGACCCAAACAGCAAAATTTGGTTTGTTCTCTCTCTGTCTCGGCATCGAAAACTCTTGTCGAAAATAATCCATTTTTGGATGTATTTTTGCGACGCAAATAGACGTCATGTTCGGGGTCGAAATTGGTGTAGAAAATAGGCCTAAGAAGGAATCTTTTGGGATTGATTTTACATCATGGGTGAAACATATTCCCAAACAGGAACATGTTTGGATGCCATGTTTTAGGCCCAAAGATCCTTCGGCCTCCGCTGTGATTGCTGTTGGATCCGGATAAGAACATTAGAGACTCTGCCGGTAGCCACAGATCGGACTGGTGGTGATTTTCCTGGACAGTGGGCAATTCTGTCGGACCAAGGCAGTCACTATTTGTAGCTCTGAGGGAGACCATAAAATAGTGGCTAGGTAAGAAGAAGCCGCCCCTGCATTTGTCCGTGGTGAAAGCCACCAGTTTCATCTGGTGGCCACCGCAAAGCCTCTATTTGGAAGGTTCGAGTATCGAGCAGAAGAATGGAATGCCAGTAGCGCTGCATAGAATCAATTTCCCGGTGTGAGAAATGTGGGATTCAACCAATCTCGCCAACTTTCAACTTGAACTGCAACCCGTAATGATCCGTGATGGCCGGTTACTCGATGACGTACGTGGCTTGTCTTGGACCCAACCTGGACCACCAAATAAAACCCACTGGAGCTAGGAAACCACAACTTGAACGAGGAATCCATGAACAACTCATTAACCCCTCCCTGTGATCAGGTTCCGCGTCTTCCACCCGATCTGGAGCGCACTATCTTTGAGCTCGCTGCTCTTTCGCGCACAACCCTGTTCTGTCCCTCATGCTCGTAGCACGGCGTGTTAAACACTGGTATGGCCGGATTTTCCCCGAGGAACGTTAATTCACCTTCCCAGGCTGGAGCCTCTCCTGTATCGTGTCATCTTCGTCTCATCCTGGTGGAGGTTGGCGAATCAAATGGCTTCGCGTCAATTCCCGCCGAAGTTCTGCTCAACGCAATTTCAACGAAACCTGAATCGTTCTTGGGTTCAACCGTCAGCCATATTTTTCTCGAAGGCGGGGAGTCGGGCTGCAGCTCGAACCATCGGACGTTGCCGAAATCCTCGAGGCCTGCCCTCGCGTCACGAATCTAGTCTTCTGCGGCTTTTCCACCGCTCTCTATCGGGAGCTATTCATTGGCTATAGCTTCGAGCGCCTCCGCCGCCTCGCGATCGACGTCGGCGCCCTCTTCGCACCCGACCCAATCGACTTTACCGCGCCTATATTCCGCAATATCACGCACCTCGAAATGCTCGACACCTTCTGGGGCCGCATGCCCGCCGACATCGGCGCCTGTCTCGCCCTCGCGCCCGCCCTCACGCATTTTGCGTGCATACCTAGCTCGGCGATCGCCGCGTTCCACGCGCGCATTCGCACGCATGCGCGCCTTCAGTGCATTGTGTTTTTCATGGCCGGACGGTGGGCGGCGGAGACCCCCGTTTCGGACGACGCGCGGCTGGTGTGTATTGACCAGAGCAACTTCCGCGTGGACTGGCTCCGTGGCGAGGCGACTGGCCAGGATTACTGGGCCCTTGCGGAGGCGTTCATTGCGGCGAAGTACGCGGGAAGAGTTGATGGTGCGTCAGCACTTTTGCTTTCTTACGTGGTCTCCGTCTCAACAACGATATTCCAGGTGCTGAGTACTTTACCTCCGATACAGACTACTCGTGGAGGACATGACATGGCTTTCTTCTGCGGCGAGTTGATTCTTTTTCAACTTGGAACTTGGGAGAGCTCAAAATTGCAGTGGCCGTTTTTCTCGCTGAGAGACAGTGCGCGCCCCACCTCTGAATTGGAAGTCCGGGAATGCATCTGTATCCGAGCCGGTTGGATTTAATCGGTGCTCAGCGATGTTTGCACTTTCTAAACATACTCAATCTGCATGCCAAGCTCCCCTTCGGCATAGCAAAGAAGTGAAAAAGTTTGATAACGATCTGTCACAGGTCTAGATGCACTGCCACGTTAAAGTGGGTTTTCCATCCTCTCTTTGTTATGCGAGGCTATCCAAACTCTGGAGAATAGAGAGCCCAGTTGACTCGGTGTTGGAATTAACTGCGACGCCGTGCTCCTCTCCGACCACTGGGCCTGAATCTTGTTCATAACTGCCGGGGACTTGATGTTCCGCAAATGTTCCGCATTCGAATCTACAACTTCCAGAATTCTCGCGACTGCAATCTGCGCCCTGACAGATTGGCGATGCTGGCTGGCAGAGAAGTAGGATCAAGAATGAGACTAGATACATATTCAGGACTGGGGAAAATAGCAATATCTCCAGATTTGCCTGGCAAGTCAAATCTCGACGCAATCAGATACGGTTTTATCCTCAATCTGAATATTTAGCTCGAATCTCGTGGGTTTCTGAATTGGGTCTTGTATTTGCACGCGGCTTCTCCCGGCCCTGGAATGTCCTTATTCGTGATATTTGTGCCCACAAGGAACCTGATTCCTTCCCATACCAGATAGCACTTAAGGAGTGCATTCGCGATGGAGGGCTGTCCATCTGCTGCACACCCTTGATCCTCCTACCGTACAATGCGGTCTATACTTCGCCTTAACCTCGCAATTCTGTTCTGTGGATGGAAAGCAGTGACGGCCACGCCTTTGATCCGTTCCACTCCCTCGGTGCGCAATAATGACTGACACCGACTTTTAGACTCACCCGCGATTTTGCAGGACGATTCTGTTGCTGTTTACCACCAGGGACCATAACTATAACAAGGATTCATAGGCTCCCAGCTGTCAGTGCGAACTACTTCGAGATGCCAGATAGTCTGACAACCAATAGGGAGTAAATACGCCTCGTGTCTGCGAAGAGCCTGAGGGGCTGACAATATGTCCATGTTGTGGATGCGAAACAAAAATACTTGATGGCATTATGCCGACCTGTGAATAATAGCTAGACGTACCTGTGGCAGCTGCTGAAGTTCCAAATGTATCCGCCCTGCTCGAGGTGATCGATGCTTGACTGACTTCCAACAAGATCCCTGCGCGAGTGAGATCAACAGTCTCGGGGGATCTTCACAATCTGGACAACTATGTCATCTTCAACGTGAGTATTTAACTCGGATCTGGCGGGCGTGTCGAACTCCCCTAAATTAATGATTGGCATACGATACCCTTTCTATTACGCCGGGGTACACTCAATTTTTTATATTGAGTACCATTGAGGGAAATCGTGATACAAATAAAGTGGCCCGAAACTGGAGCTGTCATGTCCTGTATCAGCCTACCGTTTACTCAAGTGATTATATAGATCCTTTGACGGTCATACGTAGTGTTACCGTGGTCAGGTCCTGACCCGCTGCTGAACCTGAACTGATGTCGAACCCAAATCGAACCTGAACAGATTTCCACCCCCCAAATTGAACAAAAAAGCATTCGTGTGAGCACATTGTAGGTATTTGACCCACTTCAGGCCCACTTCAGGCCCATTTAAGTCACATCCCGCCCGATTTTCAGTCCTCAAAACAGCCTGAAAGGGTGCTCTAATTTCGAGACTTGGGATTTCATCAAACTGCCATAAGATAGACACGATTCAACCAATTGTGGAATTGAGCGCCGTCAAAAAAGTTCAGCTGAGTCCGGAGATACAGAGCTGGTAACGAAACTGAGGAGGACCTGGAAGAATTTGGAGTGCATCTGGGGCCTGGGAAGAAAAAATGGGTTCGAACTGAACTAGACCAGAGCCTAGGTCCGTTCCGCAAATTCCCTGAACAGAACCCGAAGTCCAGTTTGAGGTTCAGAAAATTGGGGTGCTGAACTGGACCGAACGCGACGGACTGATCCGGCAGAGCTTGAATAAATGATAGGAAAAGATGCGCGCAGATCACACCAGAGTCTGGTTCACGGTTCACCCGTTTTAGGAGCTTCTGCTGGGTATCTGGAGGCGGAAGGGCTCTCGACTCTTTATCTTTCGACGCACCCACAGCTGCCAACAATCACGCTGCGCATTTTTAATCCCGGATGATGGGCATGCATTGCCGCCGTTCACTGATAAGATAAAGGTCATACCAGAATGTCTGGATTACCAAGACACACAACCAAGCGTGCCAGAGAAATTCCACTTTGCTGATGAACAGACACAGCCATTCAAAGTCATGATGCGTTTCGCTGCTCTCGTGGACCGGGATACAATCAGTCGTCCGTGACGAGACCACGGGTCAAAACACTGACTGTGCATGAAAGAAATAAGGACACAAACGTTTCAGATATATCTGACCGCAACAAACTCACACGGTTCAATCATTGTTGGGAGAAGCACACCATAGTGGTTGGAACCTGGGTTCTCGCTGACAGCAACGCCCTGAAAGATAGAAGAACCGCAAAGAGGCGGTGTATGTGTTCCACGACAGCGATGGTGTATATATGTACCACTTGGGCCGATCTTACTTACATCCACGCGACTCGACAACCCGGAATTCTCGAAAGCAATGGTGGCCAATGGTACCCCCCGTATCTACCCTTCGATGAATGCACTAATGCCCCCGAGTTACAGAGGAAACCAAGAACTCGGTGCTTCTTGAATATGCCGCACTTGCCGCAGAGACCCTGCAGATGATAGCACAGTCCCATAATATTCCATTTTTGGAACCAATTGCCAACATTAGCCAGCTGCTCTTTGAGGGTTTAAATGTAGGTTCTCCGCGACACGCCCTTTCCCTTACTCCTTTCCATCCACTCATCTCTCGTTTAGTCGACCAGAATGAAATCCAACAAGGAGGCCTACCTTCAGATCGTCGACTTGATTCATCAGTTTGAATGTGCTATAATCGGAACCTGCGTCGCATATCAGTACAATCTCCCTCTAGAAACCCTCCGCATGATGGGAGAATTTGCTGAGTGAGGCTACCGATAAAACTCGAGACTTGCGACATCTAACCAGTGACATAACCTCAGAACCTTGCAGAAAATACACAGCTGTCTTCATTCCCAACAGCAGCTCGGAAGAATAAAATTGTTTCTCAAACAAAACGACATCGCTGTGCAGTTGCAAAAATGTCGAAATGCCATGCAAGAAACTCTGGCGATTTTCAAGGTTTTACCGATTTCTTTGCTAAGGTCTATGTTGACATGTGAGCCCAGTTGAAAGGTCGGTCAATATCTTGGCCTCGATGGATACAATGGGGGTCAATGCTGAACAACGTCATCGCGATTTGGTCGCCATTCTTGAAGAATATGATAACGGATCAGATTGGGATGTTCTTGCTCGGTGAGCATCCTTTTGGCACAGATGGAAAATTATTCACTTGAGATGGCATATCAGCTCAATAGCAGTTTGCCGAACCACAGCAGGTGTCAAGAAATATATTATCATACCACCTTGACGACAACTAACTATAGTATTTTAGCACCAGTCTTGCACCAGTCCTCCCGGCGCACCCGAAGATTTTCCACGGACGAGAGAAGGAGTTAATGTCCGTCGTTGCTGTGTTGCTGGTGCAGCCAGCTCCATTCGCAATTCTCGGCCCAGGCGGAATAGGCAAGACCACACTAGCAACTTCGATTTTGCACCACATCGATATTATTTCAAAGTATGATATCGATATTTCATCCCATGCGATTCGGCCAGCACACCCGGTGAACTGCTCAGCACTGTTGCTTTCATCTAGGGCTTGAGCCTTCACGAAAGCCGGTGGATATTCTCATTCACCATTTTTCCAACAATGGCCCAGTCATTCTTGTGTTGGACAACCTGGAGACAACCTGGGAGCCAAAAGAAAATAGACGCGAGGTCGAGGAGTTTCTGGCCCGGTTATGCGGCGTGCAACAATTGGCTTTGATAGTGAGTCCTCCTACTTATGTTACTGGTAAATAACAATACTAAACTTGAGGAAGATTACGCTGCGGGGTGCAGAGCGACCGGCCAAAGTTAAATGGAACCGCCCTTTTCTACCTCCTCTAGCGCCCCTTCATCCAACCGCCAGCCGTCAAACCGTCATTGATATTTCTGATGTTCCCCCACCGGAAGAGGAGTCGGTGTTGGAAGAAATTTTGAACCTGACGGGCCATTTGCCCCTGGCTGTCAGCCTTATGGCCAGTGTCATTGCCTCTGAAGGTTACTCAAACACTCTATCTCGCTGGAAATCGGAGAACACTTCTCTCCTCTCAGAAGGATACGAGAAGGAGTCGAATCTCGAGAAGTCAATCATCGTATCCTTGAAAAGTGCGCGCATCATGTCACGGCCAGCGTCCCTGCAGCTTCTCGGTATCCTCTCCGTTCTTCCGGATGGGATCCATGAAGCACAACTTACAAGCTTGGACATCCCCATCGCTCGCATCCTCGAATGCAAGTCGGTCCTTCTCCGGACCTCCTTGGCATACGTAGACTTCGATGGGCGACTGAAGGCACTGAGCCCCATCC
>JARJLF010002972.1:0-25017 GCA_029378395.1 Mycena leptocephala
AGAACGGCTGCTGTTTATAGTCTCCTAAAATCCCACCAATTATCAAACCATTTACACGAGTACATAATCGTTCTCTCGCAAATTAAATCATCCAGGTCGTCGAGCAAATCTTTAGAATCTGTTAACATTGAATTCCTGGTTCACCTTAACTCACGGCAGTTCCTCTGTGGCATTGAGTTACCGCCGAATCCACTTGGGAGTCATGCGCTAAATTTATACGGGCGCGTGTCTATATCCGTCCCAAGGCAAAGTCGCCGACGGCGGGAAAACCGAAGCATATATGTGGTAGCTGCGGAGCACTTTTGACAGCGACTATAAGATATCTGTTGCCAGTCCATTGAAAAAGGCCCATTCGTGAGAAGCCGCTCGGCGGCTCAGAATCGTCACCTGGACTGGCGGTAATGGTGGGAGAATCATGTGCCAGAGCCATGAATAGCAATTCGAGCGGCGCTGCTGCTTGGTGTCTTGTCGAGGCGGTCAAGTTACGTAGGGCATTGTGGTGGATGGGAGTTGAGTATTACGACATAGCCTCACGGCAATCACTGACAAAAATGCCTCTTGTTCCTCACTTCCATGTTCCTTGTACCATCCCGTCGGAGTTTTGTGCTTATCGTCGGCGCAGCGATACTTTTGGCTCTCTATTTCCACGCCGGCTTCTCCTTTCCCCCGTTATCTGTCGGCCTGGCGAGCCTACCCAATTACCTTAGAGTGGGAGATGGAGTTCTGCCCGTTCCTTCGAGGACCTATGTGATCTCCCTACCTCGTCGCAAAGACCGCCATGGAGAAATGGAACGATTGCGTACTCGCCTTGGCCTTCGATGGACGCACGTAGTCGCCGAAGATTCCCAAAGCGCGCTGGTCGGTCGAATCATGTCCCAAGTCCGGACGCTGCGTCAAGAAGAAGTACTCCAAATAAATTTCCCGTACCCACCGAACAATGCCATCAAACTTCCGTTCCAGTGGCCGAGTCCAATGTCCAGTGTATCTTTTGACGACCAGATCCTAGAAACTCCATCGACTCTTGTGTCGACTACTTCTGATTCCGAACCTCTGACATGTGCGACGGAAAACTTCACCCTTTTTCCGTACTCCCCACGGCTCCCTGAATACAAGATTCTGTCGCGCAGTCGCATCGCATGTTGGCATTCGCATGTATCTGCCATTCAAAGTGCATCAATTCACGCGCGCGAGAAAGTGGCACTTATTTTGGAAGACGACGTCGATATGGAAGCAGACATCAAGCAGCGCTTGCTGACTGTCTGGAACCTATTGCCCCCGGACTGGGACGTCATATTTCTAGGCGAGTCACACGTACTACATCCTGACGTGGAGCCAGACACGCTGAACGAATCACCACAGGGCATTGCTGGTCCAATGAATCACATTATCCCGCCCTGGGGCCTTCCACCATCTTCCATTCGACCCGCTTGCACTTGGACGCATCCGTGCCAAATTCAACTCGCCTCCATCCCTCCCGCGCTCCGCTATGCACGCACGCATATGCCCTCTCGCCAGCAGGTGCCAAGCGCCTCCTTCTACATCTCACGTACTCGCGCTTCGCGTACTCGCGTGCCATCGACCACGCGCTGGCGTGGCTTGTGCAGAGCGGTCGGCTGAATAGTTTTTCTGTGGTGCCAAGCGTCGTTGTGCAGCGCAAGATGGGAAAAAAGCGACGTAATGGTGGGAAAGGGAAGCGGATGGAGAGATCATCTGGTCCATGGCGTGCTTGCCGAAGAAGCGTCGTCGTAACACCCCACTCGCAACCATGATGCTCACGATGAACCCGCCAGCGAAGACTCGAGCTCGACCATATTCACTTCTTATACATGGATGTACACCCTCGATATAATACACACGGGAGCCCAATAATTAAACCCATTCCATTTCACGCCATGTATCCGCCCTTGGTTGACGGACGCAAGCTTAGCGAATCCGGTCTCAGTAAAATCAAGGGCAGGGCCGCAGATAGGTCCTGTAGATGGTTTGTTGATCAGCGCTCAAAGTTAGAGGTTGGAGCTCACTTGTTAGAGTTCGCTGGGTTGGCGCCACTAATAATAGGTTTGTCAGATCATTTAAAATCTATTGACGATAGAGGGCTTACGGGTACGCGTCAAATACCTTATGACCGACCGCGACAATCAGGTCGTGTGCACTGTTCGTTTTGCCGCACGCTCCGAAACCAGAGATCTAAAAGTGCCTGAGAACAGATACTCAGATACCGAGTTATACTGGCGAATCGTTAATTTGGGAGACTGACCATCAGCCGAGTAGTTCTTGGACTGTGATGTCGAAGATGGAGACGCCCTAAATGTATCTGGTGTAGATGATTTCTGCCACGGCAAACCATCGCCGGAGTTGTTGAACTGTGTCGATGATAAATCGCGGGGGAAGACGCCGCGTATGTACTAGCGCTGGCTTATGAAACGGCTGATCATCGCCCGAGGAGCTCTTAGATTGCGGTACAACCGGAGCGGAACACGCGATTGAGATGAACGGTGGAGACATCACTACGAGGATGGCGGGGAGCAACATGGTACTCGTGATGGTATGAAAGGAGGGTGAAGGAGGGAAAAGATACAGGAAGCGTTTATGAGAGCAGGGTGAGGCGGCAGATCAGCTGGGGATTTCTTTCGAAACCATACACTGTGAACCCCCGAGATAGCGAATTTCACCCTGTTTTTCACTTGCAGAAGCAGTGAAGTTCACCAAAGTTTCACGTACAAAATGACCCTTTTCACGATGTTTTCGCTGATTTCAGCTCAATCATCAGTTTTTGAATGCGGGAGTATGATTTTATTGACTTTTCTGGTCCACCGAATCAGGTTAGGTGCCACATTGAACAAATAAGCAGGTATCTTTTTCACCATATTTTCACCCTTCTTCTGGGTGAAAAGTGAATTTCACGCAGATCTACCGTGAATTTCGCGATCTCTACTTTTCACAGTGATAGGCTTTATCGACCACACGGTGATTGCACTTACTTCGTCCATGTACCCCGGGTGCTTGAGGAAGGCAATATAAAGGTGATACAGGATGTCGGCGGTAAAGCGGGAATGTGTTCGTACGGCGGTTTCCTTTTGGGTTCAAGTTGCCTTGCTCGGCGATAGCTTAGAGTGTAGCCCGTTAAAGTCCGAGTTGGCCCGCGGCGAAGCTCTAAATTCGATCAATTAGATCGAGGATGGAGTGTTTCCTGTCGCCAATAACTTTAATGGAAGTAGTATATGCCCTGCTAGTAAGTAGGTTCAAGAGGGCTGTAATGCCGCTTCCACCACACAACAAGTGTTAGGGCTGAAATTGTGCGAGATCTGCACGTGCATATGCATATTATACTAAGACGACCTCCAATTTTTTGATCTTGTTTTTTCTGGTCGCTGATTGTCGCAAAACAAGCTGAAATTCCGAGTGAAAAAGTGAAACCTCTAAGTACCGTTTCCGACATTTCGATTCTGAGCTTGGATGCCGAGCCAAGCTTAGCTATGACAATCAACGATGTGGGCTCTCTACCTTCCATGCGGCCGGTGCAATCATTGCAGCGGAACAGATACGTGACCGGATGATCTGCAGCAGCAATAGTTTCAACAGCTTTGGCATGTCGGCCACCAACTAATATTTGATCTGGGCTCTATTTTCCGTGATTACGATCACTCAGTGAGTTGACATCGATCGGCATGTTCTGAATTCTTGTTTGCAGCTCTTACCATGTGTGTTTCGGACTGAATTGTCGTTACACAACAAGATAATCGCCATTTCCGTTAATTCGATGCTACAGAAGGAGTTGTTGCCTCTTCCTACGTAGATATACAATACACATGATATAAGTCGCCCTGTGATCACAGCTCAGAAATTGAGCAAAAGAACAAGGAATGGGAAATTCAACATACCGTCAAAATTCCTCATGCCGTCGTGCAGTTGAGATTCTGCGCATCGCTGATGGATTTGGCGATAAATTTGGTTGCGGTGGCAAGCCGCTGGGTGCTGTTCGCAGTGTCGACGTTTCTGTGCAAGTATGTCCCGTCAGTGTCTGGATTGGCAGTAGGAATGGGCTTACATCTTGATCTGCCCCACGTTCGTCATGGCATCTTGGAGCGAGGCAAGTACCAACGCGGACGCATTGACCGCTGGCTGTGAGGCGGACGCGCCGAAGAGGACGGCCGTACCGATTTGGTCGGCTACCTTCTGTGCACTGAGAAGAGACTGTTCGGCACTGAGGAGCGGGGCGGCGTCGACGAGGCCGACGCTAGAATATGCAGATGCGTATGTGACGAGTATTGGATATTTAATTGTCAATCGTACATGGGACTGATCTCGGCGAGGTTGCTCCGCGCGCTGAGAATGTCGCCGCCGATGGTGCTGGCGGTCGCGGAGCAGGCGAGCGCGCGACGCTGGAGAGGCGCTGTAGGTATGGGCTCGGTTCAGGCGCACATGAGAGGGAGCCAGCACTGAACGCACCAGCCATGACCTGGAAGGCGGCGAGAAAACAGACTGCAGCAACGATGATGGGGGCCATTGGATGAAAGAAGAAAATATTCTAAACTGTGGACCGGCGAAGGAGGATTAAATGCACGTCAAGTGAAAAGACACCGGGTCAAGAGAAGAGGAATGGGGAAGACAGCGTATTGCGTGAGCCTTTATAACGGGTACGCGGCTTGCGCATGATTTTGAAGGCGGGTGTGGGGAGTCGTCGGCTTACTGAAGCGGCTTGATATCGGTGGTGCATTGCAATATCTCAACACGATGCGGGGAGCGGTGCAACGATGACCCCTTGTCAGTCTATCACATGGCTTTTGTCTTCCGAACACACGTTGTCATGATCATGCAGCTCGGAGAGGATGTTTGCGGTCATTGATTTCCCGATACGATCCTGGTCAGAGATCTGCACGTCGTCTTGCCAATGCTTTCAGAGAGGATGTTTGCGGTTATTTTCCGGTACGATTCGGGGTCTGTAGACATATGCATGGTTGAATCATAGCCCGGGGTACGTGAATTAGTCTCGTACACAGGCTATAATGACATTATAATTTATGAACCCCTGGTCACATGCTACACTCTTTACAGCTCTATTCAAAGCTATGCGGAAAACGTAAAAAATTTCTCGGCATAGTTGGTCTTATTTGTTCGGGACCCCGGAACTGCTTGTTTGACATGCCTTCACGCACCATTTCGCGCGACCTAAAGGACCGGATCCCTGTGCTTTTCTTCGAAAAAAACCTATCGGTTCCGCAAATATGCACTGTTCTCGGAGTGAAAAAGACTATGGTGTATAATTCCTTAGATTACTACACCATCTACGGGACATCATACAACCCGTTCGCGAACCGCTCTGGCCGCCCACGCATCCTCGATTCCACTGATCTTAAATTCATCCTGGCTCTTGTGGAACAATGTCACACCATATACATTGACGAAATCCAGGAAAAGCTCCTAACCCAACGCAATGTATCTGTATCCATCACCACTCTTCTTCGCACCATGCGCCGCTTGGAATTGACACGTAAATGTGTGTCTGTACGCGCACTCGAGCGCAACGACTTGCAGCGGTCCGTGTTCATGAACCGCATAGCAGACCTCGTGCCCGATCCCAATATGTTGATGTTTACCGATGAGGCCGCGAAGAATGACCGCACAACTGGACGGCCAAAGGGCTGGTCTATGAGGGGCCAGCGATGCATTCAGCGGCGAGCCTTCATACGCGGAAAGCGTTACTCAATTCTTCCTGTCATCACGTTGGATGGCATTGTGGCACACGACATCATTGAGGGTTCCGTGAATACGGCGCGTTTTATCAAGTTTCTCGAGGAGCATGTGGTGAGTTCTGGACTCCAATTTCAATGACCTTGCTAATCTATCATAGATTCCTCTCACAAACCCTTACCCAGGACCGCGAAGTGTCCTTGTCCTCGATAATTGCAGCATTCATCATGCCGAGGAGGTCCGCGCTCTCGTTGAGGATCAAGCACGTATGTATTCATCCAGCATCATTATAATCATTGACTGTTTCTAGTATGTAAACTGGTGTTCCTACCCCCGTATTCCCCTGACCTCAATCCCATTGAGCAAGCATTCGCGTCCATCAAAGCCTTCCTTCGCCGTCACTGGAAGGACTCGTCCCTGAGTCTGATTGATCGTGCTTGCCACAACATCACTCCGGACAAGGCTTGGGGATATTTTCGGGCGTCGGGCTATGTTGTATAGCTTGGGATGAATGAGAGGTGGAGTAGTTGAGAAGAATTGAATACATACCAATACTGTAGCGGCTTCCGCGTTCAAAATATCCAGGCTTTGCTCTCTCTCGGCTGACTCGTTGAACCTCGCGAGGAAAAATTTGAGTTGTTGGTTGGGATGCCATCCTCTCAATGAAGTTTTTCCGTAGCATAATTTGCCTCTGAGACGACACAATGTTTACATATTGCATCGAAAAATCAGGTTTCAACTAACATTTGAATTCAACTGCCTGAGGAGCTGCAAATAGTTTCGGAGTTCCAGTGCAGAGATTTGGACACCGTGTTGTTGTAGGAGGTTCTGTAGTGTGTCGAAATCCATGGTGAGAGTTGTTTGGTAAGCGTGTTTCTTTGAAACTCGGCAAAGTTGTTTTTGTTCTCCGCCATGACTTCGACTTCACCCGAGCCCGAGGAACAAGCACATCTGGCAAAAGTGGTCTCCATTGTAACCCACCATACCCTTGTAGCAGGCCCTGTGGCTTCCTTTGGCGCAAAAAGTAAAGTGGCAAAACCGAAAGACAAGAAAGAAGTCAAAACAAAGGAATTCAACCATAAGTTCGAACGGTCCGAGGACAACTACCTTGTACTGCTGAAAACCATTCTCGCGAAGCACGGGGAGGAGCAGTACAACATTACCCCCAAAATGGTTTACACCATCAAGGTCCAATTGCCCGGCGTGAAGTGAGTTGAGTTTCCATAAAATTGTTTCCAATTTAACTGTCCTTCAGAAAAGCCGAGGCATTAGATGTCGAAGAATTTGAGGAATACACCGAGCTTGCTAAAGCAATTATTGAAGGATTGCCGGTCAAAGTCACGATCTTTGTCGACATGGCGGAGATTCAAAAACGCTGGAGCCGTGTACGCACATTTCCCTTCTTCACAGTCCCCGGCTGATTTGTTGACACAGAAGAGAGGCCAAAATCAAGGCAGTGATGAAGAGGACATCAACGGAGAGAATCCGGGCTTATACGACTCAAATGGGCTGTCTGAACTCGAAAGATCTTTGGCGCACTTCCGCGGTATACTCGAGAAAAAGTACCAGAATGATCATGATTCTGGATACACGTACATTGATTCTAGAACTGGGAAGTCCATCCTTTGTCGCCCCAAATGATGAAGGAATGGAGCCGTTCAATGGTTTGTCAACCATCCTGTCCAACGTGAAATCATTCAACTGACAGCCAAATCACACCAGCATGACGGAGAGACAGATCGCGGAACCCCGCCGTCACAGTGGGTCTTGGCGTGGCCAATGGTCCCCGCTCAGTAGCCCTTCACCCGGACCGAATTGCAGCTGGCATGAATGCTGCTCCCCAAGGTTCTGCTGATCTTGCAAATCTTGCGACTATAATCACGTCGATTATGGGCCGGAACGATCAAGTGCCGCATACGCCGCCGAAACCCAATACAGTTAATACTCAACAAGCTGTGGCAACTTCCCCGGTCATCCCTACCCCTTCCAAATTGCCTCGGTTCCTTGACCACGCAGCTACCAAGCTCGGAATTGCGACAGCTCGATCCTTCGAGTCTCCGATGCGCCGAAATGGTTTCGGTCCCGATATACTGCACATGTTGCCAGATCAAGACTTGGTGGACATCGGGATGAACAAGGGAGATGCCCTTCGTCTCAAGGCAGGTGCGCAGGAGTGGTGGAAGGGGCCAGATGCGAAGAAAAAGCGAGGTCGTGGGGAGATGGAAGCTGCCTCGGGTTCCGGTTCCGAGACACCGGCTTTTGATGGGTATTCGAAAGACGTTGACGGCACTCCGCCTTCGAAGAAGGTCTCGTTCGAGCGTCGTTGGGACGATGGCGGGAGTACAAGGTACTACGGGCCACGGATTATAGCTGGAACCGATGCAGAGGGTGTGTTTTATCGTTGCCCCGTTCGTGAGAGGTTTGTTCCCATTCCTCTCGGTTACCGTTCGACCACGGAGGAGGAGATGCCTGACTCAGACGACGATGAGCAGGTGATGGATCTCTATAACCCGCCGGACTTGCAAAACCGTAGCGATGCTAACCGGGCCATCGACGCAGCGGAGGTTTTGGCAAGCTTGAATCACGCGTAATTTCTACTTGTGAACCGAATTTCTTGGCATAGAATCGTAACAACTACATAATGCATGTATATAATGATGAATAAATATCTTGGGATTCATTGAACAGAGAGGGAAGGCAGTCAGAGGACGCTGACCGCTTTGGGTGGTTCTGGGGTCCCGAGCAAACACGGTCAAACACCGGAATTTTTTTTACGTTTTCCGCATAGCTTTGAATAGAGCTGTAACAGAACGGCAATTTTTTTGCTGGCATTTAAATACACCCTGATAACCCCAAGATAGTCATTAAATCCATGCCCATTTCGCGTCATGTAACGGTCCTTCGTTGTTCCTCCGGCGATAAAAAGGCGATACAGAGTCTGCAGCGTGACCCAAGTTGATTCTTGGATGCTCTGTAATGTGTCTTATACCCTGACACGTGGCACGTGCGCGACGCGACGCGTTGTTTGTGACGGTTGCCATTGATGGGTACAAACCTGCGCAAACACTACCCCTTCTCTTATCCACCACGCGCGTCTTACTTTCTCCCGCTTTCCTACAAGGATCGTGCCATGTCGACTTCAGTTCAGGCCACCGCGAGCGCCAAACGTGTACGCGTCGACTCTCACGTCGATAAAGAGAACTACGACGCGCGCCAGGCGACGAAAAAGGCCCGTCTTGAGGTCTCGACGCGCACGACGGATCCCTACACAACTCTCCCGCCTCCTACCACCTCCTTTATTCAACTTCGTTTCCAGTTGGCCCGCTTCAAGGGTGTCTATCGCGTCGCGAGAATCCCGCTCAATTACACGTTTGCGAACCTCTACAAGCTCATCCTCCTCATGTTCGGCTGGAGCGGGGACCACTTACATCGCGCGAGCGTATATTCTCATATTGAGATGTACTCGGGCAACTACAAGGCGGGGCACATCAAGAAATACGGCAAGCCCGCGGCGGTGCCTGAGACTGACGACGAGGGGATGCAGAGATACTACGAGTTGACGCGCCGCACCGATATTGCGGAGTACGAGGTTGTCATGAAAGGTCGGAGTACCAGGCTGCGCGGCCGGGGGCCCTTTGACGATTATCTTGACGACGCGGAGGTGCGCATCGAGGATCAGAATCTGTGCCTGTCGCAGGTGTGGAACCAGAAGCTGAGGAGGAACGGGAGCCAGGGTGTGTGTTCGAACAAGCAGATGGGCGTCATATACGAGTATGATCTCGGCGGTGCGTTATTTGTGGCCGGAAATCTGTCGGGACACTGAAATGCCTCCAGATTCCTGGACGATCCATATCACGATGGAGGATTTCTTCTCCGTTGAACCCGCATCGAACCTACCGGTTATGGTCATGGGGAAGAATAAAGGCGCGGTATGACGATGGAAAATCGTTTCTGCGCTGTTCTGACGCCGATTTTAGCCTCCAATTGAAGACGTCTGTGGTGAAGTCTACGGAGTGGGCGACCAAAAATGCTGTGCTGGAGCCCCATGCTGACGAATATGTTTAGGAACTGGAGGGCAGCAAGAAATCCATATCGACGATGTTATTTGACCGCGACGTCTTCGAGAGATACCTCAAGGGCGAGGTGACGTCGTACGCCGGCAAGAAATCTCTCGAAGTACGCGAAGTTGCTCAGGGTTCAGCGTGCGCGGCGCCTCCTCAAGTCAATTCCGGGGATGACGAGGACATGGACGACAGTGATAGTGATGATTCCAACTCGGATAATGACGATGAGGACAGCAACCGCGGGAACATCGAGAATATGGTGCGATTTTCTCTCTACACTCACTGCTTCTACCGCGACTTATCTGAATTTCCAGCCGACTGCGCAACCTCAATCTGCAAGTCCGCTGGCCCTGGTGCCCAGCAATTCGCGAGCGGTGTCCCAGCCCATTCCCGAAGTAAACAATACATCCATTCCTTTAACCTTCCGCGTCCGCTAAGGACCGTTTATTTGCTTCCAGGAATACGACGACCTGCACGACGCTGAGGGCGAAGACTACGACTCCGAGGAAGAGATCGATGAGGAGGTATTTCCCTCCCTGTCGTGTCTGGCAACCGCTTGATTCCTACTAGACCGCGTTGATGGTAGCGCTCCTCGTAACCCAACGAATGCACGCCGCCGCGATGTTAATGTTGATGCTTTGAAGCCGCCGCCGCTAGCCTGATCGACCGCGCTTGCAATGAACGAATTTACTCTAAAATACGACGTCATGGACGAAATTTACTTTACGATTCCCAAACATCATTCAAATTCTATTTACCAGTTTATAATTCAAGTTCTATATAGTGTACATGGATCGGCGTTCGCCTTATCTCATTCGCATCCCCAATTACTTTCGTTCTCCAATTGATTAATCTGCTCCCCCTTCTACTCCTCGCCGTGGATACTACATTCGTCCTCTTGGTAGGCAAGATTTGACGTGATGAAGCGCAAGGAAGGCTCTTCATGAAATAGGCCGGGCCCAGTCATTATTCCCTCGTCCCCGAACTTGTGCAAGCGGAGCATCAGGCGCGACACCATCGTGACTGAGAGTCTGTGAGCAAGTCGTAATCAAATGAGTTAGTTGGACGGCTATAAATTCAAATAAATATCCAAGATCCAACACCTACGTTGATGTGAACCAGGAGAGGCTCGCTGCCGTCCATGGCTAACTCGAGGCATCAATTTCATTTCCTAGGAACAGAGTTATGGACGACGGACATTACCGAACTGAAGAAGAGGAAAAATCAGTTTTCTCCTCTGCAAGAGCGAAAGTGAGCTCTCACATAATACATCATAATATTTCCAAGGTTCACAACCGCTAAGCCTCTGTTCGGAATAGGTCCTTATTCTATGTGGGAGACTTCGCGGAGTGCTCACGCAAAATAGAGTGCACCTGCGATTCAAATAATCATTGCTGTCATGAATTTGAACAGATACCCCTAGAGAACATCCATACCATCGCGCGCCATGAAGCTAAGGACCGAGCCGGGAACTTTGCACGTCTGGCGATACGCCCGCAGGACCGTGAACAAGAACACGAGCAGGTCACATAAGAATCTGAATCATAGCTGAGCCCAGTTACAGGGGCGGGAGCGAAAGCCGCACTCTGCCTCCCATGCACCTGCCATTCCTGTCCGGCAAAAGAGAACCCCGTCAATTAGGCGGATGGGAATTCCGTCTCGCTTACGCAGGGCGCTGTGGTTTGTTAGTCAACGGCATGCTTGCGGAGCTGGCTAAAAATCCAGACGGACCTTTGTTTGGAAACGGGATACACGCAACCTGGCACCGACGTGGCCAAGACCCATGTCCCTCCCACAATTGACCACTGAAGAATTTTAAACACGTTATTGTCGTAACAGGAAAGTGCGTTTTGTATGTACCACGCCGAGGGACACCGCTACCAGTCCAGCAGCGATGAGAAATAAAAGAACGATCTTGCTATGATTGTACATGACATAAACACGCAGTCCAAGGATACCTTTGAATACGCTCAGATTGAAAAGGGAACTCTTTGGGGACTTACTTCCAACGAGTAGAGATTGGAAGATAATCAGAAAGATCGACCAGAGGTCCAATGCAGAACATCTAGTGCGTAAACTCGATGAGAGAACGGTGGATCAGAGGGTAAATAAATGGCGCTCACCTCTAGTTCAATAATCATTAGCGCCCTGTGTTAGATGGTCCAGATGTGTTCCGCACCTTCGCTGGTACATGGCCGAACCGTAAGAAAATCATCGCGACATTACTCAACAGGGAGCCATAACGGAGAGCGATGAAGAGGAAAGAGCTGAGACGTTTCGGCCTTCTCCACACGAACTCAATTTCGGAATCGAAATTTAGGAGATGGTCGTAGCAGACGATCGTAAGAGGGACCAACAAGGCACCGCTTGTGAACTGGCTGGAAGGCAGTTGTATTCAGCACCATCATTCAGCAAGTATGATAGATTTTATCTCACTGGCCATAGAGCATGGTGGCCAGTTCACTTTCCGACGGCATCGAAAGGATGTGAGCGGGCCTGTAAAATGGGAAACAAAAAGCGTTGAGGGAAGGGAAGGGAGAGACGGAGGAAAATCCGTAAGCATGTCCAAGGCGGTTTTATATAGGCACCCAAAAGGAACTGGAAAGACAACCTGAGCCCAGGAGTCTGTTCGGTGTTGGTATATACGCACGTAGTGTGAAAGCGAATACTTCCCAAACATAGAAAGGATATATTTGGTACGATTCCGTCACGGCCTGAGACATGCTGAACCGAAGACCTTGAGAAAATGTGCTGATCGGGGCCGAAGTGAGATGACGAATGCACAGGCCTGCGGAACTGCATCCATATTTTAGCCCCAAGATAGAACGAGAAATCTGCATCACCTGATATCGCAATGGCGACCATATCGCCCAGGAAAATGACCATCTTGGGCTGTCAAATCTGACAAGCACGCGTGTCTATTCTGCAAAGTTAAATGGCAAACTTTTTGTCAGATCCGACGATGACGATGGTTGTTTCAAGGTCGGCGCGTTCGTCGTGTTAGTGGAGAAAGTCACGATGCCACTACCAAGAGCCTCCAAGAGCCAACATTCAAGTACCAGATTGAAGCCAGGAGTTGATACAGGACATTGAAGACGGTTAGATTCCAGTGCTCGAGGTGAATTGGAGCTTGATACTGTGGCGGAAAGAGACGTGGAAAGCCGGATCAAAGATGATTGAATTGACGGCCGCATCTGCCGAACCAGGTCTCTCACGTACCGTTCTGCTTGCCGTCTCCGCCACGCATCCGCCTCGCCACAGACGCGTGATCTGTGCTCAAATTAACCCAGCTTTCAAGGCGAAGCCAGCGTTGTGGTGTCTCTTAACGCCTGTAATCTGCGTCGCCCTGGCTTTGGGAGCAAGTCGGTGGAAAGTCCTAGGTGGCCACTGGCCACAAGACATTTGGGTGCGATTTGCAAGATCCACAGAGCGGTGCAGAGATGGCTATTCTCTTATAATTATGGTTCCAGTAAATGCGGCCCAATATCAAGCGATGCGGATATCTTCCATTTATTCTTTTTCCGGGCTGATAGATCAATGTGCTAGTTGGTCGACATTCGGCGTTCCATTCCGAGAGTCAGCCGGCTTCTCTGGTCGCTTTTAGTGTGTATCATTGGCAGAATTATATCAAGATCTGCTTTCAAACAGTGTTGGCTCCCACCTACTCCCACACCGCGTGAGTCCGCGCCCCGACGAGACGATGAATAGCACTCCGACGCGTATTAGGATGTCTGTTCCACAAGCTATTCTCGAGCTTAAATTCTAGAACAAGCTTTAAATATTCCTCTGTCTTTCCATTGAAATCTAATCAGCTCCATAGGATGGTCCGAAGACTTGTGCATCACTATCAATTTCATCTCATTCGTCTACCATCTCCGCCTGAACTCGGTATAAAAGCGGCCACGGCTTTTGCTTTTGCCCCATCTGTTCTTCACTTGCCCTCACACTCTTTTTCACCTACCATAGAAGGCCGACCTTCGCCACTTTGAATGGCTTCAGAAAGCACACTTGTTACCATGGCATATGGCCAGTGAGCTCAATTCTTACACGCGCGCGCTAAATTCTCTAGTTGACGGACCTCGCAGCCAGTTCACAGATATCTGGATCTTGATCCCTTTTTCAATCTTATGTTATGATCACCTGCTAACTCTTGAGGGCGAAATCAACTTCGTGTGGAGAAAACCGAAGCGACTGAGCTTTTTCCTCTTCGTTGCCCTCCGCTACGTCTCCCTGCTGAGCCACATCGGAATCCTTGTTTTGCGATTCATTCAGGTGTCACCGGAGGTATGGATATTTTCCGCATTCTCTAAGCATGTATGTTGACGACCATCGAATTAGAGGTAATCCAAGTCCGCTTCGAATGTATGTATAGCTTCCTCATTACAACCAGGTGTCATTTACTAGCCCTCGGGAAGATAGCATTGCTTGTTCTCCAATTGGTCCTGGTCGGAAGTACGTGCTCGAACGATCTTCTAGCCCAGTTTTTAATAATCTCTTCAACAGACATCCTCGGCCTGCGTGTCTACGCCATGTACAATTTCAGCAAGATAGTTCTTTTATCTCTCATGACTTCTGGACTCGTAGCGTTTCTCCTCGCTTGGGTCAGTCACAACTATTCCCCTCCCTCGCCGTGCTGACGTGGTTTAAACTATCCAGTGGTCGATCATGGGAGAGACTTGGGTATTGGCGACGAATGTGTCCGATTGCGAGTATCCGGTGTCCAAAAAAAGGTCAGCATTCTTTTGCCTAGTCTGCGAACGCAGCGCCATTAATCACCAATGCACAGCGCCATTCGTAAGTACATCGAAAATACTACTCGCACTCTGCCTTGTTGAATGGGCGATGCAATACCAGGAATGGCTGGCGCGTGGGAGGCACAGTGCGCGCTTTCCCTTCCTTCGCGGCATCTTCGGTTCAACCTGTTTGCTTTAAGGTTCTTCTGCGACCTGATTGTGTTTGTGTTCACGGTCGTACGGTCGTACCGCCAGCCCTTTAAAAATCCCCGGCTCGATCCTCAGCTACATGGTGCGCGATGGTGGGTTTAGTGTTTCTTTGGTCGACGCAATTTCAGTTAAGCTGAGGTTGAAATTTAGGAGCTCTCTACTTTGCGTGAGTAAGCCCTCTCCGAGCAGAATAGATCAATAACCCCGAGCAGCTCGTTGGCATTCGTGAACCTCGCAAATATCCTCATGTATTACGTGCGCTTCACACATGGGCTTCTGAACAAGGCGGCCTTGACGGTCTTCTTTCCCTTCTAGTTTGGTAATGTAAGACGTCCGCTGTTCATTCTAACCACATATCCAACGCTTTTCAGACAGCCCTGGATAGCATCGAGCCTCTCATGGCTCACAACCGGGTAAGCCTCGGCGCACATCCTTTAATACGACCAACCAACATACTCTTTCCAGTCTATCAGTGACACTTGTCTCCCGCTCATGCTCCACTTGCACAAGGTCGCCGATGTCGGCATACTCACGGAACACGACGCGGAGACGTCCCTGTACTTTAACTCGAGGCACCTCGTCCACATTGACGAGGAGTCTACCATTTGCGGGGAGGATTGAATAAAGTTGGGGCCTCAGAATGGGGAACGTCATTATTGGGTCTTGGCGCCAGAGTCAACAGGTCCCTGTGGAGCTCCTCTTGAAAGCGAAGGATTGGGCGCTCCGGAGACGCATACCGCGATCTGCGCGATCTGCGGAGGCGAAGAATGAGAGACGCTTATACTATTGATACCATGGAACTCTTTTCTCTGTCGAACTCATCGCTTGACGCAGTCCTCAACCAGTCATCGAGATGGTCGTGGCGGCATGTCCGATCTCAAAGAGACTCCGTTGACTCGTGCCCCATGTTTTATCCAAACGATTGACCTCCATGCATCGAGAATATTCGGCTGGCCACCTAGTCAATATCATTTCCTCGAGGACAGAGATCTAGATTTTAATTGGAAATTATAAACAAATTATAAAGTAAATATTTACAACGTCGTCTCCAGATGCCACTGCCCGCCCGCCATATCGGCCTCTCAGCACAGTTTTCCGAAGGCAAAAGCATCCCACTCGTCACCCCAGAATCCCGCGGGCACTCGCTAGCGGCATTAAAACCTTTGTCGCAGGTGTGATCATCGATGAGGTATCCCCGGTGCTCGCGGAGAGGCTAAAGTGAAACCGTCGCAGAGTGCAGAATCGTGGGTCTGCGAGGGCAGCATCCATTTTTTCCCAGACATTCTCGTCGAAGCCGTCTTCCACGGCTGAAACGAAGGTGATGGTGTCCCACTCGTACGGTGGCAGAAGCAATAGGATGGCGAGCAGAGGAGGGCTGCGTGCGAAACAAAGTTTGAGATTGCGGAGCTTGGGTGTGTGTCGGACGAGTCGGGCAACAGTTTGGGCTTATGACAAGGAAAATCAGAATTTGCACACGGTTTGAGGAAAGGAACTGACCGTGCCCAACCGAGACTTCCCCGAACGACAACGAGAGGGACTCGAGCTCTCCGCCCGCACGCTGGAGAAATTCATCGACATGGTCCATGTTGTCGCTGTATGATTTCCCAAATGCCAACGACCGCAGAGCTGGAATAGCCGGGAGCGAGGGGAGCGAGGAAAGGAAAACATCCACATTGCGGATGTTCATGTCCAAAGTGTGCCAACGGCTCGGGAGTGAATGATCTCTCGGCGTTGAGCCTGGAGATATATATAAAAGGCCTCCGTGGATTCCCAAGTATTCCATCGAAGGAATACACGCTACGATATCGATTATCTTGCCAAATGTAATGTGCTCCAGGAGCCCACCAGCGACCTTGAAATCGAAATGTGCGAGCGAGGGAGAGTTAGATGCCCAGCGCGGAGATGGTTTAGGAGGGCCCGATAAAATTGTGGGAGGCCGTCCTCTCCGCGGTGGTGGTAACTCGACGATACAGGCTTCGACCCTGTAAGATTGGGCAGCAGTGTATTCTGCTGAGAAGTTCTCGCTCAGAGGTTTACGCACGAAGCGCAATGTCAAGTGCCGGATGAAGGAGAGGATGGGAGATGAAGATGAGTCGACAAGATCAATGAAGGGCGGAAGATTATCTGCATCCAGATGACGCGAGAGAAGAGTGAATCTAGTACGGGGTAGCCACCGTTTGCAGACAAGACCGCAGGTATTTACGGTAGCTGCACCCCCTGGGCCCCCATAACAGTGGTCGATAATTTCGTCGATGAGCTCTTGGGCGAGGTCTCGCATCCTGGTCGAGCTTTGCTAAACAAGGAGATGAGAACAAAAGGAAAGAAAGGCGCAGTCACTGAGCGCCCGCGGACTTGGAAGTAAAGGGGCAAAAAATTAGCCGACATGAACGGTTTGACGTGGAAACACGACCTGAGCGGCGTGTGTTCATCTTGGAATCGAATTCGAACTGCCTCAGAACTGCCTCCACGTTCCTGTACTGTGTAGTATTTTCTATAGTTAATACTATGCTAATATTCAATCCTGTCCGTTGAAAAATATACCAAATGCAAACCACCGGATGTGCTGTCGACGGTCGTTCCGGTCATCATTCTGTTCTTGACTTCGCCGCCGGCTTCTTAATGATCTGGAATGATGCCTACTACCCGAACCTTCATTGTTTGCAAACCCGCGCTCCTTCAGGCTCCTTCTATAGTTCCGCTGTTGACCGGCAATCATGGACAACGCGGTCTTTTCGGGAGTGACGAGGACGCGCCCTCAGACAATCAAAAAATTTAGGATTTTCAAAAATAATATTATGAGCTCAATCGTTTCGAACCTGAAAATAACTACTTATGAACTAGAGGATGGGGAATGCTCGGGGGGTCTGGCAAGATGTGTTGTGGTAGACAGGCCACAGGGTGGCGACGGAGGCATGTGATGGCGGCAGGGTCAGTCTCGGACGTTTACCGATCAAGATGCCGGATGATCCAAAAAGGGACTGCTGATTTTGCTTCTCCGTTGCCTCTCCGATCCTTCCGCGTGTGGTCATTCAACCTACTATAGCTATCTAGTAACCTACGCACCATTTCGACTACACTAGTACCACGAGAAAATACTCTTCAATTTGTTCTTGAATTGAACTTCAATTGAGAACGCAGAATCACCTAGATGAACTCAGGATACGCATTGCATATAAGTAGGGCGATAGTACACTGGCCGCGCAAGCATCATTCCCCACATCGACAATTCAGTCGGAATATCTTCGAATCCATGACCTGGTCGGCAGTTGGGCTCGGTTGCTACACCGACGGAGGAGAAGACTCAGGATAATTTTACACAGGGTAGCTTCGGGGTAGCTCTCGGAATTGTGAAACTCCGGCTTCTCGGTATCACTGTTTTTCCACTGACAATCAAACCAAACAAGATCTAAAGGGACTATCCTCCTGGCACCGTTGCGGTGTCAGTGACTCAGATGCAGTTCTTAAACCCCGCTTTGGATAGTCGGATTTTTTTATAGCGCCGAAAATATGAAAGCATAGAATACGAGAAGCCCACGGTAACTTTCCAATTTGCAGGTTACCTCCATATGCATTGTACCCGCCCCTCCTTTGCTCTGAACCTTACTGTGTGACTTCCGCATCGAAAAGAACATTACCTTGCTTGTCAAGGTCTCCATTTTCATAATTGTGGAATTTTCTAACGTTGATGGCCGAAGTCCATATCCTCCAATTCCACGCGTTGCAGATCAGTGGCGGCACGCGTCAGATTTCCAGGGGTCGGGAGCAATCTTCTTCTTATTGTTGACACACGCACTGAAGCAAAAGTTGCAAAACATTCGGACTAGCCTTTTTCCAAGCAAGATTTGTCAGAGCTTCCTAGTGGATGAAGATCCTTCGGACATGCCCATGGATAATATCTAGACATGCTGATTGCCGAGATGCCGTATCTTAACCGAACTGATGTGTTTTAGACACGACTAGTTCTGAAGTTCACTTGTTCATGAATCCGTAACTCGAAGAAAGCCACAACTAATCCAGTCTCGGGCAGACAGACACTTCGAAAAAAAATCTCGTCCTTCGGCTTGTTGGATGTGCAGTAGTGCAGGCTGTGCTGGATCAATTTTCTCTTGAGGCGGCGGTGCAGACACGGCGAAGAAAGTGCAGCCATGATTTCATCCGAGAATAGTGAGCCCCAAATCTGCAAAGGGGAAAGAAAAAAAAAGCCCGGCATTCGACAATTATTTCATATGGATTCATCAAAAAACCCGAACACCCAACTTCAGGCTCCGGCAAATTTTTCACCACCATCCAAAGCTGTCAAAGTGACACAGATATGGAAACTATTGTAGAGAGGGAGCCATTCGAAGAGACCTCGGAAATCTACGAATCGTAATGGATCTGGAGAGAAATACCCACAGGTCCCTCGCAGTCCCCAATAATCGTCTCATTCCCGAGCTCCGGGATAGTTTGGTTCGAGATGCACACTTGGTTTAGTATTGGGGAGTTCGGGAAGGGGAAATTCTCGAATGTGCAGTCGGTGGCGAAGCCATCTTCCGGGCATGTTGTGCATGTAATGTTCCACTTCCTGTGAGCAAGTCAGCGAGAGATCTTCGAACACGAGCAGAAAAAAATGTACTGGAGGTAAAGGGGGCCGTCGCGCAGTTCTACATCTCCCGAGCCTTGAACGGACGTCAAGACCTTCCCTGGGACCTGGGTATTCCTGTGAATGGGAGCGGAGAAATTAGTCGCGGGTGTCATAAGACCGCAGTAATAATTAATTAAAAAACGAACTCGATTAGGAAATCTGAACCATTTTTTATGAGGTTCCACTGCGCCCCAATCTGGGAAGGGCCTGGGGGGACCCACATGGCCACCAAAAAAGGGCCAGTGAGTTCGAACATCCCAATTTGCATAGGGCCAACTGAGATACTGTTAGGTGGAAAAGCACCATCTTCCAGTTGGTTCGTGAGATCGGGGGTGGCGAACGAGACGTTGGTCGCCGCCGGGGGTGAACATGTGTTGGCGCGCGCTGACAAAGGGGTAGCGGCTGTGAGTCCAAGGAGGATGGTGGAAAGAAGAAAGACGGTGGAGGAAAACATGGTGGGTTCAAGGAACGATGCGGAGGTCTACCTTAAAGCTAGTGAGTTAACGCATTGCGCACTTTTATACTTGCCCTATATCGCCGAGATGTGCGGGCCTTACATGATGATCTGGAATGGCGTAAGGCGTTTTTGTTTTCAGTTAAGCCTAAACTAAAAGGACACGGTAAGAAACTTTAAAACCCGTTTATATGAGGCCGATGCTTTGAAACGAGTGATGTTATCTATTGCCGAGTGATGGCCCAAATAGGATGCAAGGTTGAATACAATAATTCTCTTTGCTTCTGCTCCAAAGCGTCTGTCACATCCTCATAAATTAACCCGAAATCCCACTCATTGCCTTTACTTTTCTTGAAGGGGCCAGAACACTGTAGGTGGCTAGGTTTCCTGCGATTTCGGGACTATACAGCAGAGACATGTGTATTTATGTAAAGTTGCAGAGGTCAGCTCCAACCTTGTGCAGGAATTGATAAGACATTTAGAACAGTTTCCAGCTCCAAATAATGACACTAAAATTGCCACATGCTGGCTTTTGAGGACATCCGAGATGCCCGACAATGCCAGAATCTAGCCTCGAACCGGGGTCTTTGCGGGAGTGACGAAGTGATTACCGCGGGCGTATCGGACAAAAAAAACATTAGGGGATCAATCGTACTACGCCGAAGGAGGATAAAACCCAGGATAGTTTTGTGCAAGGCCCGGACGTAGTGGTTCGTGTCCGGAATTGCGAAACTCCGGATTGAGGGTATCTTTTTTTCCAGCCGATAATCAAACCAAACAAGACCTAAAGGGCCTATCCTCCTGGGCCATTGCAAAACATCGCCTTGGATGGTTGGATTTTCCATTCATACGGTCAAAAATATTGCCTTGATGGAAGCATGAAATACGAGAAGCCCACGATAATATTCTATGCCCAACTTCGCTCTGAACCTTACCGTGGCTACCGCGTCGAGATGTCCAATCTCGGCGAAAATTTTGGGCTAAAAGCAAACTAGTGCGACACGGGCCAGCCTAGGGCTTCAACAATCAGTCTCTGCATCTTCTAAAATCGTCAGCATCCCACCGCTCACGCGAGAATTCCGCGTGAATTGACCAATTGCATCAGAAGGTTCGTGTCTGGTGTGATCCTCGATGAGAAGCCATGGGCACTCGTAGCGCGATTAAATCTGGCGCGGTTGAAGGCAAAACGCCGCAAAATGCGAAAGCGCGCGCCGGCAAGGGCTAGATCGATGGCGCCCCAAGGCATGTGGTTATTGTTATACCGCGCGTTTAAAACAAAGGTGATCGTATCCCACTCGTACGGAGGAAGAGCCGATAAGATGTCAACTACGGGAGAGACTGGTAAAATCGACGGCTCAAAGTTTCGAAGTTTGGGTGTGTGTCGGACAAATTGGTGAACCATTTGAGGTTCTGCGAAAATATATGGGCACTTGAAACATGATTGGAGGAAATTAACACTCACCCGACGTCTCGGGTCTCATGTACGAATCGATCCACAGGGAGAAGGACTCGAGTTCCCCTCCGGCGCGCTGGAAATACTCTTCGCCGAGTCTTCGGTTTGTTCCATGCTGTTCAGGTGTGGCTGTACGTCGAATTTCAACGACTTGAGCGCTAGAATTTGGGGAGAAGGAGAAGTGCGGACAGAAGGTTGGTGACATTCATGTCCAAGGCCCGCCAGCGGGTGACAGCGAAGGAACTCTCAGAGCGGGTAATGGCCCAGAACGGGAGAGGATCTCGAGAGACCGATAGAGCTTGTCGATTTCAATATAGCTGAACTCATCCCCAGAGATACGAACTTCGACACCCCAAAGAGTGGGATGGCAGTGTGGTTTTGGCAAGCAACCCATCGTCCAAAGATCTGCGGATGAATCGTAAGGTCAAATGCCGGAAGAAAACGAGGATAGGAGAGGGCGACGAGTCTACGATGGAGGTGAAGAGCGCCAGATTATTTGCATCCAGAATGATCGGGAAAAGAGGTGGAATCTGCTGCGGAACAACCACCGTTTGCAGACGAGCCGCAGGTTTTCACGGAGGACATATCCGCATAACGATGGTCGACAACCTTTCGACGAGCTCTTGGGCGAAGTCTCGCATCCGAGCCTGGACCTGTCGGCGCTGGTGAGTTTCGGAATAAGACATGTCGTGTGACTCCATTCAAGACGCGCCGATTGCCGAGATGCCGTGTGTCAGGACAAGACTTGTTCTAAAATTCTGAAGTTCAGTTTTCATGGATCCGTGATTCAGATAAGAAATTCACAACTATGTAGACAGTCGCGTCAACAAAAAAATCTCGTCCCTCCACTTGAATGTGCAAACCAAGTGTGCTGGAGCTTGGATCACTGTTTTTTCTTCCGGTGGAGTGCACACACGTCGAAGAATTGGTCCACGATTTGGGGTTCATATTCTCGGATGCGAAACAAAAAATCAAGCCCGTTGTACGACAGATAGAATCATCAGAACACGAACGCTCATCTTCAGGTGTCAACAAGGTTGCAGTGATTTTTCCACCACCATCCAAGCGATCGAAGTGTTAAATATATGGAAACTATTGCAAGAGAGGTAGCCATTCGCCGAGACGCCGGAATCTACGAATAATGGATTTGGAGCGAAGTACCCACAGTCCCTGCAAGATAATCGTCTCATTGCCAAGCTCGGGGATAGTTTGGTTCGAGATGCACACTGGTTATCACCGGAGTTAGGGAACGGGAAATTCTCGAGTGTGCAGTCGTGGCGAAGCCATCTTCCGGCACGTCGTGCATGTAATGCTCCGATGCCTGTAAACAAGTCAGCGGGATATCTTCGAACACAAGAAACACAAAACGTACTGGAGCTCAAGGGGGCCGTCGCGCAGTTCTACGTCCCGGCGCTTTGAATGACGTCAAGAGCTTTCCAGGACTTGGGTATCCTGCGAATGCGCGTCGAAAAATGAGCTGTGGGGCACATGAGGTAGTAGAAAAAAAGAACGAACTCGATTAGGAATTCTGAGCCATTTTTAATCAAGTTCCACTGCGTCCCAATCTGGACGGGCCCGGAGGAACCCACATGGCCAGCAAAAACGGCCAGTGAGTGCGAGCATCCCATTTGCATAGGGCCAACTGAGATACTGCCAGCTGGTAAAGAGCCGCCTTGGTTCGTGAGATCGGGGGTGGCGAACGAGACGTTGCTCGCCGCCGGGGTGAACATGTCTTGGCGCGCGCTGACAAGGGGGTAGCGGATGTGATCCAAGTGGTGGTGGAAAGAAGAACGATCGTGAAGGAAACATGATGGTTTAGAGAACGAGGAGGTCTGCCTTAAGCCCAGTAGACTGAGTTAACGACTTCCGCATTGTGCGCCTTATACTTGCTCTCTATTCGCCAACATTGCGAACCTTACAGCTGTTTCCGAAAAGCTTGACACTCGCGAAATTTTTAGCTCTCAACCAACTTTTGATGGAGGGCTAAGGATTACTACTTTGGGCTAGTCAGGTGTAGCCGAGATGCGCCCAGCCGAGGCCACAAATGCGAACTTGCAGTCAACTTTACAATCCAAATGTTTTCTTTCCCAGGGTTCACACACCAAAGATCTTCTGTAAGTGTTCTGACCACTTTTCAGGCAACCAGAATATTTTGAGGGCAAGTTTTGAGGTAGGCGGCGAACGGCAGCGAGAGCATTGCCGACGGCAACCGAAACACATGACTGATTGGAATACCAAACCAGGTAATCCTTGGCACCCAATCAAAAGTTGGTTGTGAGCAAAAAAAAATGCGAGTGTCAAGCTTTTCGGAAACAGCTGTAAGCATGTTGCGGGCGTTGTTGCCCTCGACATGTGCCTCATCACGGTGTTCTCATATAAATGGCTGAGATGGATCATTGCATCTGTGATGATTCCCACGTCTTTGGCATGGTTGCAACTCAATTGCACTGGAGTGACTGGTTCGAGAGGGTCGCGTGGAGAATGCTCCCGAAACCTGCTCGCGAAACAAGCGGCGCAGATGGATGATGCGAGACTCAGAATAATATTTGGTCGCTGTGCCGAGTGGTACTGTAGTGGCGTATAAATAGATGCGTCGTTGTAATAAATGCAAGGACTTGAGCGGTGGTCGTGATAAACATTGAGGAATGAATTGAGGTTTGATCCAAGTGAAAATACTCGGGGGGAGGGGCTGAAAACCTTCGCTCATCCATCGCGGATGAAGATGAGGTAAACAATGACTGGGAAGTGAGGAAGGATTGCTGGTCTTGCCGTCGCAGGCAGACATTTCCGCCGGGGAACTAGTAATAGAGGAGACACGAGCCAACGAGAGCGGTTCATTATTGTTGTTCGCATTGGGGTAAATCCAAGGGGCGTTTCGCACAGAAAAAGCAAGACAGTGATTGAGGTCGGGTTATCGGCGGATGGACTGGTGATTATGGTGCTCAGGCATATTTTCTGCCATCCCTTCATCCAGCGGGAAGATGCGCGGCCCATGCTCTTCGCGGTAATGCGGAGGGCGTACTCACCCATATCAGCGTCCCAAGGCTGCTCCCAGAGTGCTGCAGGCTCCGAGCACATTACGATAAGTCTATTAGTGCCTTGAGGAGGATTTTGGTGACGTGGGGTGCGCGCCGGCGGCGGCTGGTACGGCGGCGTGAGTGTGGTGACTGTCCACGCGACTGGAGTGAGAACATTCGGTCAGCGCAAGCATACATGTCGAGAGAAGATAGGCAATGCGAAGGAAGCGGGTGGCACGGGCGGAGGAAAGGAGAAACGCAAGGATGGATGAAGGAGGGGCAAACTGAAGGAGAATCATTGAAGGAGGGAGGCGGGAAGGTCGTCGACGCTGATGGAGTAGGGATGGCGGACGAGCCAAAAATGAGGGGAATGAACGGATACAGCATGGAGAGAGAAGAGTGATAACCGGAGAATAAAAACGAAGGCTACACACCAACGACCATTTATAGACCTAAGTCCGCACCATCCCGCCGGTCCCGCCTGAGGGCAAACTCGTACGAGAAGCGCAGCGCCCGGCCTTTGAAAGTGAGGAGCAGGTGCACTGTGCACAAAGGCTAACATCTGCGTCGCTCGGCCGACGCAAACGCCAGCCCCACCACGAGCATCTCTCGCGGCACCTCCAGCGATGTCACTACCAGCGCCACCACCCTCACCCGCACCATTTCCCCAGGCGCACGTAGATCGACGTACAAGACGAAGCGCGACGAGTCTCAGCCTACTGTCAGAGAACGGGCCCGCCCTCCAAGTGCACGGAGGAAGGAGGACACGGG
>JARJLF010002973.1:0-25005 GCA_029378395.1 Mycena leptocephala
GAGTTTTCCCTCCATTTATTTCCCCACACTGAAGACAACCACGTTCAGGATATCCTGAAATACGCCTGCCTGGTACCGGTTTCAAACGACATAGCGGAGCGGAAGAAGCAGTTTTAAATCCGTCGTCAACTGGAAACTAAAAACTCGGTGACTGCATATTGGTGTGGTTCAAGAATTGAGCTTTGGAGCGGGCCGGGAAACGGCCCGCCGAGTAGCCGGTTTCACGTGTCCCGATTCCATGAATCACATGGATTCCCGGGCCAATCGCCACTCTTTCCTTTGACCGCTCTCTTGACCGCTCTTTCCTTGAACAATCCTCGGAGGCATTTGGAATATTCCCAAATACCTACTAGTGACGCTCTAAATTTGCCGCAAGCATCTCTGGTCGGTGCCGCTACAACCAAGAATTTTGAATTTTTCGGCGTGAATAGGTTTACTTGGATGGTGGAGAATGCCTGGCTTCTCGCAACCACCTAGGAAACATCTTATCGTCCTTCTGGCGACAATTCTTCTCTTGCGGGGACGTATCCTTTCATACCTGCTCGGATCAAGCTCCGCAGCTGCGGGGGAAGCGGTTGACCCCAGAGGAGCTTCTGAATGCTCTCCAGCAAGTTTATGTATCGAGGATGGCGTAAGACTTTACTCGTACCATATCGTGACAGATTATCCAAGGTTCGCTCACTTGGCCTTATTGATATTCATTAAATCATTCACAATAGGTCCCGTGTACCCGACTCCGCCTGACAAATTTGCGTCAGATGCTCGGCACTTCCCCCCAATTTCTGCCAACGCCAAACCCAACATCGAGCAGTGTTTTTGCGGCAGCTCAAGGCAATACTCTTCCGTATTGCGTTTCCTTCCGTCAGGTCGAAGGAGACTTGATCGTGGTTTTACACTCGTTTTTCTCGTTCTGAGGACGGTACTCAGCATAGCGGTTGCCGGTGGTCTTCACCCCAGTCCATTTCAACGACTGAGCTCTCGCCAGACTGGATGGCGTATAGTCAGAGACTTGGTTTGTTTTGTTTCCCGGCTTTTACATATTAACAGAGATCCAGGTCGCGCAGACGGCAAGGGATTTATCAAAGGACTTGGCCTTTGGTTCCTTCTCGCTATTCCAAGCACATACACGAACTCGATGGTAACGACCATCGGTCATCACATTTCCGCCGCTCACCCACCATTTGACTAGATCCGACACCTCCAATCGAAGCTTTCGCTTCGATTGCGCACACGCCTCACTCGCTACACGCACGATCTGTATCTTTCCTCCGCGCCGGACCTTCGATACTACCGCACTGGACTAGAGGGAGTCGACCAGTACATCACTGCCGACGTCGAATCGTGGTCAGAGGCGCTCGCCGGGCTATAGCGAGTATTTTCTCTTCCGTCCGATGTTCTATTTGTGACATTTCGCAGTGGAAACATCCTCAAGCCCTCCCTCGACCTGATCCTCTTTACCAGCCAGCTCTCCAAGTCGCTAGGCGTCCGCGGGACTATCCTCCTGTTTGGCAACTACTATCTGACGGTGTCGATACTCCGCGCGGTGACACCTGCCTTTGGCCGGCTCGCTGCCGTCGAGGCACGCCTTGAGGGCGAGTATCGCGCGGGTGTCGGCCGGATCGGCCGAGAAGGCGAGGAGATTGCGTACGTCGCGCTATATTGGCCCTCGTTTTTATCCATATTGACTTGTCTCAGGTTTTACGATGGCGGCGCGAGAGAACGCGACATCTTGAGCACCGCGTATCTGCGGCTAATCAAGCATGTTAATTCCATCTACAAGGTGTGTACTCCGTATGCACCCCCGAGTCGACTCACACTGGTGCAGATCCGGATTGCCTACGAGTGGACTGAAGACTACGTCATTAAGTACTTGTGGTCGGCAGCCGGATATGGGCTCATCGCTGTGCCGCTGTTATTCACCCGGAGACGACGATCGGTCGCAGTGCAAGCGGGAGACGGTGACAGAACTTCCGGAGAGCGACCCGACGACGCCGTTGCTGGCCGTACCGAGAGTGCGTACACTTCAGCAGTCGTGATCAATAACTTACGTGCTCCTAGCTTATATTTCTAATCGCAGACTCCTAATATCGTTGGCCGATGCTGGTGGAAGATTAATGTAATTTACTGTCCTTTCGCTTCTCAGTCCCTAGCTCACCGCAATCAGGTACGCGTACAAGGATCTGCTGGAGCTAGCCGGTAAGGCATCTCCGTTGATCCCTTGCTATGCATCTGAATCATTTGCCAGGTCTAACCACGCGGATATACACCCTTCTGTCGACTCTCCACAACCTCCCGCAGCTGCCGTCCTCTGAGGCCGATGTAGACACGATCAGCCTTACCAACGCGGACGTGGGCGTCCCCCCAGCTGTCGCCATCCCGGAGATCGAGCTGGACGACGCGTTGGGCCTGGAGCTGCCCACGAGCCCGACGCTGCTTGTCAAGGACCTGTCGTTCGTGCTGAAGGAGGGCGAGCACCTGATGATTACGGGCAGCAACGGCGTCGGCAAGACCGCCGTCGCGCGCGTGCTCGCGGGGCTGTGGGCGCCGCAGGGTGCCGCCGCGCGCGTGGAGCGCCCGCACAGCGTGTTCGTTGTCCCACAACGCGCGTACATGGTCACTGGCAGTTTGCTCGATCAAATGATTTACCCGCACTCGTACCCCGAGTTCTTGCAGTCGGGCAAGACGAAGGCGGACCTACAGGAGATCCTCGAGATGGTTTTTCTCGCCTACCTCCCTGAGCGCGAGGGTGGGTGGACGACGCGGAAAGAGTGGCGCGACGTGCTGGTGCGTCTGCTTCGCGTCTTGCTGGTGTCTGGCTGACCTAGCTCATGCACTCCCGTCGTGTCCTTTTGCCCTTCCTTTGGCGCACTCTCTATCCTTTCTCGTGTCCTACGGAAATTCTCTTGGTCAGAGCGGGGGAGAGAAGCAACGGGTATTTATTGCGCTGTCTGTTTTCTGGATGGAGCTCATTTGCATATCTGGCTAGATGGGTATGGCGCGCGTTTTGTATCACCGGCCGAAGTTCGCCGTCTTGGACGGTACGTTTGTGTTCCCTCCACTTGACGGCGTTTTGAGCCGTAATGTAGAATGCACGAGTGCGGTATCGAGCGACGTCGAGGGCCGAATGTACGAGAATGCAAAGAAGCTGGGAATAACCCTAATCGTGCGTTTTCCATTGCCCCCTGTTCTTTTCTCTAACCGACATCGCGCACAACGCAGACCATATCACTGCGCCCGTCACTGGCAAAGTACCACACGCTGCTTTTGACGCTGAAGGGCGACGGGTCCTCGCGGTGGACGATGACGCGGGTAGGTACGGCGGAGGAGCGCATGGGCGTCGATCGGGAGATCATTACACTGGAGAACAAGCTCGCCGAGCAGGGAGCCTGGGAGCAGCGCCTGAAGGAACTCGATGCCCTTCTCTCCGTGCAAGAAGCTCCGTGATTTCAAATGTAACTTAATATGTAGGAGTATCCAAATAGGAAATAATGTCAAATCTCTTCGGGGCGGAGACTCAGGAAATTTATCTGGTACTCTTATTTTGAGACTAATAATATTTTTAATTCTCAAGGCTCGAATGTGTATCAGGACCCATAAAAATATGTTTCATTGCGATTTATGTATATATAAAGGTATTGTACATTGCAAGCCCTGATACGACGTCATGATGGTGGGTGGTAATGTTAATGAAGCGTCCGAGAGACTTTCTGTCCTCTACTATCGCAGGAAGGCGTCAGGGGGCAGCGTTGCCTGCAAAGCTTCAGTAAAAGCTCCCAAGGGTAGATGGAAAGCGCACCTTGACTTGATTAAAGTTGGCCACGGCGCGTTCGAGGTCCCATCCATTGCCATTCAGGCAATCCAGCGCGTATTTGATGTTCAGCCCCGTCTGGCCACATAATTGGATGACGAGGGGTCGCTGGGGCTCCGGCTGTGGTGTTCGGTTAGGACGGGTTTGGATTTGGGGTCGAGAGAGAGAGACGTACGATTGAGCTCAGGAGCGCCTGTGGTCGGGCGGGAGGGCCGGCAGCTGTCGTTGGGGGGGTGGGGGATTGCTCTCCAGCGAGGCTTGTACGAGCATTGGGCCGGGCGCCCACGCCTCAGGCTTGGAGTACCCGCGGATTGTCCACTGGTCGGACAGGATCACGACATCCCAGCCGTTCATTTTGGCGCTGTAAAGGGGCGGTCAGACATGGGATGAGCTGAGGCATTAACAGACACGTACCGAGAGCCTTCAGGCGCTGGCGCTAACATGAAAGTACGGTCAAATGAGCGTATGCCCTGGGAAGGGGCTGCATCGAAGTATGAATACATTGAACGTAAGGTATAGAAATGAAATGAACGTACCTTCGATGAATTGGCCGTGCACGATCACCAGCAGCCCGACACCGGCCAGAATGCATCGACGCAAAAGTTTTCCGGCGCACCGAGGATATCGTGCTTGGTGAGTGGTAGTTTCACAAGGCCTGCACAATGTCTTGCGCGCCGATGTGCAGTGCCTCAACGACACGGTCGACCGCGAGTCGGTGTAGGTTGCGGGAGCCGTGGCCGAGCCACGCGCTCCATTCGAGTTTCCGCTGATTCGGCATGTCGGGCGAGGTGTACACGCCTTGTACGCGTGCGCGGGTCGGGATGGACGTGTTGGCGGAGTAGGAAAATGTCGACGCTGGCGTGTAAACGTCGCCAAGCGACGGCCGCTGAGTGTCGAATGCGGGGAAGAAGCGCGACAAGAAAGTGCTGACAAGGGATGGGTCAACACCGTCGATAAATGACGGTCCCATCTCGAACGGAAAGGTGGTGGCAGAAGGGGGCTTTACTTTGCCCACTGCTGTGTCCGACGGCGCGACGTCAAACGAGATCTTCGTAATGGCCTCCTGGTCGAGTAGCTCGAGTGTGAGGAACCGTCGGATCAGTTCACTAGAATGGAAAGCTTGAACGGAGTTGACCGAGGAAGATGGTTATGCGCACCGTTTGTATCGCTCAGAGTTGCCGCTCCGGTACTCTTGTTCACGTAAAGGGTTGCCCATAAGGACAAGCTCCCGCAGATGTAACAATTTCTCTCTACGTGAAGAAATAGGGTCGACGTCCCTCCACGACCGCAGATTATTGTTTTGTAATGATAGATGTGCGACGCGTGGGAGGTATTTGTCGAGATAGGTCAAATGTTGCCCGTTTAAGTTGTTATTCGCGAGCGATACAGTCTCGACCTGTGATGGATTAAAATTTAGTGCAAGATGGAGAAGGGATGGGCACACCGGAGGCTTGAGCCGCGCAGCTAGTTTAAAGATGACCCCGGCTTCGCGTGCAGTGCCACCTCCTTGACCAGGTGCCTGCAGGTTATATTTCCGCACAAGTTCGTCGTCGGCCATCGACTGTAGAGGTATAAACGTCAGGTTACATAGAACGAAGATGGAAACGCACATCGAGATTGAGACACTTGGTCTGTGGATCATATCGCTTTTTCACAAACTCATACCAGTGGTCAACTGTCCGGTCGACCGACCGATTCTTCACCGACACGCGGCCAACGGTGGAGGGACTGGTGAGATTTGGTGAACCAATGTGCACGCCACCCGAAACGGCGTTACGGCGTGGTCGAGTGCCAGTGGATGGGCGAGAGGCGCCTCGTATGGAGAGCAGATCTGAGGTGCCAGGGTCGGCGGATATACGGGAGGAAAGCTGCGGACAACGTCGGACGGTGGGTAAGCGGGGGGTTTCAATGTTTTTGGCAGAAAGGAAGGGTCAAATGGTTGGCGAAAACCTGACCACGAAAATGAGTAGGGACGTATAATTACCATGCGACTGCTGTTGAACCCTTATCATTCCCAGGTATATCGTATATTGCTCGCGACCTATGAGGGCGATGCTTAGCGGCCGGTTTGCGACCTGTGGGCTTGTCTGAGACATCCCGCATAGTGGTGTCGCGGTCATTTATAAGACCTGCGCCACGCAGAGCACTGGAGGCAAGGGCCCTGGATCCCGGTGCGGGTGTAGGACTCGAGAACATGCTATGAGTCGTGTACCCTGTATTCGACGGAATAAAGGGAGGAAGAGTAGAGCAAGACAATTGTTGTGGTCCGGGACAAGGAGGCTGAGCGGGACCGTAACGCAAAGTGGCTGTGTTCCTGTCACGCCCCTAGGACTTTTCCGATCTCTTCGACTCATTCCTGTGTCCACTGCCTTTGCCTTTCCGTGAGTTGCTGACCTGACTCCGTCGAGTCTCGACTGACTATCCATTCCGAATTTGAAATGGTGGAATTCCCGAAATACCGGTACCGGTGGAGGAAAGTATTGCTCACTATGACTGGCGTGCCGGGACACTGAAGTTATCCGCTGTTTTTGTAGAAAAATTTATTTGGTATGGATAGAATTTCTGCTTTGAACCTGGTTGGGAAGACTGGCATATTGATCAGAAGTAGATTCAAAGCAGCTCGAGGACCTCTCCATTAAACATTTTCACCCAACGTGACAATCTTGGGATTCAAGTTCCTAAAGTTGCGAGATGGATGCTTCCATGTCACGTCCTTGCCTGCTATCATTGGGTATAAATATATTTCACCCATGACTTGGACTAAACAGGGATAAAATTCTGGCGAGGGCACGCTGATTTTTCAGCAAGCGGCAGTTTCTGGGACTCAGGAGGATGAAGTAGGAGGCGTCGCTTCTTCAGATATAGTCAACAGTTAAACTCCGAAAACAGAAACGATATTTCTTGGACTCATGAGCGCCGACTCCGAGTCGGCTCGAACGGTGATTGCAAGCTGAACATCGCCGCTTCATAACAGCCCAGTTCGCAGTGCTTGCGCGGTGCCAGGTATATCAGTCACTGGCACAGCTAGTGAACATCTTGCCAAAGTCAGCATTGACATTCAAATCTTCCTTCTTGCTTTTGGCAGGCAGTTCGAATCAGTTCAAATAAGTCTGGACATGTCCACGTGACATGCCGCGGTCGGTCCAAGCGAGAAATATCAAACAGTGATGGCAATAAAAATTTCGAGGAACACCTAATTGAGGGTGAAAATGCGATCTATCTTTCTCACTGTCGATCACTCTATGGTTCCGCAGGCCTCTCAAGGCACCGTGCTCCGATTACGTTGCTTTAATCTACTTCCAGATTGTTAATCGCTCCCCTACTACAGTACGTCTATTTCCAGTTTCAAAATTTCAAGCTATTCACACTTGGCCTCAACCGTATCACGATCCATCGGAGTTTGCATTGAACGATAAGTTGCGACCAAGCGGAAAAATACCATAAATCCCGTAAATTTCAAGCGCGGATGATACAAGATGCTGTTATTTAATATAAACTACAATGCGTCGATCCCTCGGACGTGGTATTGATCAAGGAGTATGCCATTACTTGTTGATCTCCTGCTGGGCCTGGCCTTTGTCGCGTTGAACATTGCCCTGCACCTGCTGGGATTGTCTCTGGTGAGGGCTCCGACAACACTGTCTTTCTTGCCCTCTACACGGTCGGCGGTGCTTCCACGTAACCCTGGGCCTGCGCGGCTTTGTACTCTGCTTCACCAGCGTGCTCCTCCTGGGGTTCAAGGGTGATTAGTAGGGATTTCCAACGAGTCCGAGATGTACGGACCTTGCCAGACTGCTGTCATGATGTCGCACCAGTTAAACTTCCAATCTGCGTTGTAATATTTTAAAAAAGGAGAAGGAAACGGCGGGACAATGGGGACACACGTCTCGACCACGGTCCCTTTGTGCTGTGGAGTTGGCCAGTGGTCTTACTGAAAAGAAATAAGGTCAGAAGCATAGGTAAGACCCTTAGAAAAAATGCGCACTCGGGGCCGTTGGAGGAAGACATGCTTATTTGTTATAGAGTGTGGATGAGTGTGCGAGTGGTTGGTTTGAGTGCTGGACTCGATGATCCTCAACTCTTCTTTTTATATCCCTGGATGGAAATTCAATTCCATTCGAATATGTGGCGTTCATTCCACCACTTTCACTTTGAGGCTATGTATGCATTATTGTATTCCCCTTGGGGCAGATCCCCTTGAAAGACATTTTGAAGTTATGGCCGGTAGCGAGATTTTTTGGAATTGCATTTTTTCACCACTACTTCAAATCTCTCTCCCTTTAATCGACGTGGTTATGCCACACAGATTTCTCTCAAAACCCGCTGTTATAATACGGATACGCATTTAGCAACATTATAATACATGCAGCTGCTTGCAGAGCATCCGTTTACTGCGAGCCTAATTTACCAGACGCTCGATTGCAAACCTCTCACTCTCCTCCGCTGAACTTCAAAACTAGAAGGTACGCATAATCTGGCTGAGTCCGATTCCAGGCTACGAGGATAGTGATGCCTCCGACGGGCGTCACTTGTGAATTGCTTTCGGCGGTGCTTGTACATTGCCGGTGAGCCACTGCTACATCCGGCCTTGTTGCACAACAGGATGAATTGCTCTAAAAGCGGGATCGAAAGTCAGAATAGTCTCCAGTCCGAACTGACATGGTGTGCACGCTGATTTTCCGAGTAATGTAGAGTAAGGACCCGGGTACTCAGGAATAACTTGAGATATATAGCGCTTTGTGAATTCAATGGCGTGTCCGTCGTCGCCTACCGTCGCCTGATGGCACTGCCGGACCAGGGGTGTGCAACAGCGGCTAGAAATGTTTGTTAGAGAATAGCCAGACCCACTCAGCCGATATTTTCGAATAAGATACAAGGAGATAAACTTTGAAACTGACCCGGGACGAGTCGGGAGAAACCGACCTTCGGGCGCGCGCAGGACGGAGGTGTCCGCAAAACGTATGGAAGGCGAAAATGGGGCGGCAAAAGGCATCTCAGGTCTTTTGTGGGCGCGCGCGCAGGGAGAAGAGGCTGCATCGATCAGGGGAGTGATTTCCAGACCAGAATGTCCAGGAGAGCCCCGCATGTTAACCACTTCATCCTGCATCACGGTGCCAAGCTTTGTGGAATGGTTCTCGACCGGCGAGTGTGTATGCTGGTGAAATGCTTGGTCTGTTTCGGCACGGAAGAAATGAAGGAAGCCCAGAAAGACCAAGCACAGCTAACGAAATCCAAGACAATTCCACTCCGAAGGGTCCGCGCCTTAGGCCTTAGGCCTTAGAGAATCGGCGATCGACTCGGAAATGCCTTGGGGCGGTGCCACCGACTCATTCGGTGGTACTTGCGTACGACTTCATCGCAATGAACATATTCTTCTGGTCGGACTGGTCCTGCTCGCGAGGTAGGTTGGTTCTTCAGTTGTTGTTATCATTGAAGTTGTTGAGCCGCGTGACAGCGATGGGCGCGGTGCTTCGATCAGTGGCTGTCCTTCAACGAGAATCCTCCAAGTCAAATAGCAAGTACTTGATAATCCGTGAGCTTTCGTTTGACTTTTCGTTGAAAATTCAACGTTCATTTTTTTCTCCCAAGAGCGCTCGGCATTTTCTAAGCATGCTTGGTATGAGTCACTGCCACAGCGCCCGGCAAACGTGCGTCACGATCCGTCACGTCGGAGTCGATCATTTCCGCGAATAGCCGCGACATGACCTTCAAGTTCGCTTCAAATTCTCGAGGTCTTCTTCTCTCAAACAGTCATGTCCGACTGCACCCTCGAGTCTTCAGTCAAAGTGGATGGCCCATTTCTCCCACTTCTCACCACAGTATTCACAGTGCGTGCGGCGTGCCTCCCTCGTGTTCATCGCTCATTTTCCTCGCACTTTCTAGTCAATTCTCGAGGTGTTTTTGCTCTGTCTCGCTGGGTATATCCTCGCGGGGCGCGGTATCCTCGACAAGAAGACTCAAAAGGTGTGTTCTTGCGCCCGCACAGCGCCCATTGCGCTTATCTCGGCCTCAGCAACTTAATCGGTTAAATGTATCGCTCTTTACGCCCTCTCTTCTCTTCTCCAAAGTCGCCTTCTTTCTGTCGCCAGGTTTGTGTGTTGGTTATGGTCTCGGATGAGTGCAGTGCTCATTGTCTACCAGAAAAATTGAAGGAATTATGGATTATTCCCATTTTCTTTGTGCTCGTTACCTCCGTCTCAATGTCCGTGGCATTCCTTTTAGGATGGATATTCCGCGTGAAACGGTCTCAGAGGTGAGCCTATTGGCATTATGTTTTCTCCCCGGCCGTCTACCTTGCGCCGCAGTACTTTATCTTTCGGGGAGATAGCATTTTTAAATTCGAACGCTGATTCTTGAGCGTAGAAATTTTGCCATGGCAGCAGCCATGTTCATGAACTCCAACTCTCTGCCTATTGCCCTTATGCAAAGTCTTGTCGTCACCGTTCCCGCTCTCAAATGGGGTCAAGATGACAATAAAAACGCGATGGTGGGCAGGGCACTTACCTACCTCGTGCTCTACAGTACTCTTGGCATGGTGCTGCGATGGAGTTACGGCGTGCGATTACTTGCCCAATCCGACCCCGAGAGCGAGGCTTGTCCAGATGACGAGACCACTCCCCTGCTTGGCCATGAATTCCCCGCCGATGAAGGAACGTTACGCCCTACCAGCACCGTGTATGACGACCCTGCCCCGCACATCTCAGTTGAGCCCGCCCGTCCCGCGCTGCTCCGCCCTGGACACGAGCGGCGTCGCTCGCGCTTCTACAACTCATTCCCAAATTCGCCCAACCAGTCGCGCGTGCAGCTTCCCACTGTCGACAGCGTTCCCAACTCTGCGTCTCAATCGACCTTCGTGCCCAGCCCCGAAGGATCTGACTCGGAGAGTGACGCCGAGGCAGAGCCGCTACCACAGCATGTCGAGTCTGCAGTCCCTGGTTTACCCCAGCACGTCCGACGGCCTTCGCGCCACATCCGCCAGGCGTCCACCGTCTCGCAGATGGGCGGATCCACCGGCCTGCGCCGCGCGCGGCGCCATTTGTATCGCGCATGGGTCACGCTGAACGAATTTATGACTGTCCCGCTGTGGGCTGCGCTCGCGTCGCTCATTGTCGCGTGCGTGCAGCCGCTGCAGCACGCGCTGGACGAGCACATGCAGCCCATAAAGGGCGCTGTCACGAGCGCGGGGAACTGTTCCATCCCACTGACCCTGATTGTGCTCGGCGGGTACTTCTACCCCGCGCCGCCGGAGAATGCGACCGCGACCGCGAACGGGATTGCGAACGGGTCAGCGACCGGCGAGAGGCGATTGCACATGTCGAAAAGCTCAAGCTCCCTGCTCGAGAGCGTGCGCGAGATGTTCGGGAAGCAGCAGACTGCGCGGCGGGCTGGTGAGAAGCCCGTGGCGCGCCCCGGAGAGACGAAGACGGTCGTGATCGCGGTTGTTTCGCGTATGATCCTCACGCCGATGCTTCTCCTCCCGCTTATGGCATTGTCCGCAAAGTTCGATCTCCACGCCGTGTTCGATGAGTGAGTTTACCTTTCTTTGTGCATCTCATTCTGCACATGACTGACTGAAAATGTAGCCCGGTGTTCGTCGTTGCGAACGTGCTCTTGGTGTCATCCCCGCCGGCGCTGACGCTCGCTCAGGCAAGTCCTCTTTACAGTTTTATCGCACGTCGTCTTACCCCGCACTCACACAGATAACACAAGCCGCGTCGGGCGACGCGTTCGAGCGGCTCATCAGCCGCACGATATTCTGGGCTTACTGCGTCGTCACGCCGCCCGCAACAATCGCGTACGTCGTGATCGGCATGACGCTTTCCAAGCTGTAGCCGCATCGACGCACTCGAACCTCACATTCCCAAGCCGTCTGTGTGCTGCTGCTATCTGACTTCTATATCGCACCGCATTCTCTCCTTACCTCGTGTCGCATATTTCTCCTTGCATAGTACGTATACATACTCACACATATCCATGGTGTCTGCGTCGGTTGGATCCAGTGCGCACCCTGTAACACCACCCTCGTGTACTGTAGTAGTTCCCATATTTTTACTGGAATGGACTTGTAATAGATAGGTAGATTCTGACCTCAAATTATACGGGAGGTCTTTGATTTTGGCCCGCCGGCACATGCATTGATGAAACTTGTACAAGAGTACAAGTATATACATTGAAGTTGAAGGAAAAATAGACTGTACATTTGGACCAGCAACCGGGCAGAGGTGGCGCAACATGCAGGCCTCCAACGACTCAGTCAGTTGAGGTCGGACCGTCGAACCTCAAGACTCAAGACTCAGCGCTTGAAGGGCGAACTTTAAACGGATCGAGGTCGCTTAGAAAGGACCAAGCGCCAAAATTCTGATACGCAGCCAGAAAGGTGTCCAGATCTGTTCACGAAGGATTGGGCTTGCTCAGGCTGTTGTGGGCAGACAGGGGCGTGTGACGAAGGTCACACCATGATTTGAGTCACGCGTCGTTTCCTGTTTTCATTCGCACTTTTCCCGCGACTTTTCCAACTCTGCGTCGTTTCGTTCGCGATCGGTTTCGGTGACCTTTGTGCAGTCTCGTGCCGAATTCTATGTGGTCAGTTAACTCAATACACCCCTCCTTCCCCGACCCTGCCATTCGTCAAAGACCGAATACCCATCAACTCTCTGCAGTAAACACATACTAAACGCGCAAGTCTCCATCCGCGCCCCATGTTGCAAGTTCTGGTATGACTGCGCGGAATGCCACGCAGAAGCCCAGACCCACTCGCTCGCAAAGACTGCGGAAATGACCTTCATGTGCAAAAAGTGCAAGAAGGCATTCCGGAAGGACATGTCCGTCTATGAGGAGAGCGACGAGTACTGTCCTCATTGTGATAATCACTACGTCCGTCCTCTCGCCTTCGTTTGACATGGAGGAGGTTGACGCTCCCAACCCAGGTTATCGACGCGAAGACTCCTCAGGCAATGGTAAAGGTGGAAGGAGAGGATATCCGGGTCGATGCGAGGTACGTCTTTCCCGACCTGCCTGTTTCGTCCTCTGATTGTTTCGATTAGAATGATAAAGGACGACCGTGTCAAGACGGTCAAGAAAGAGTCTATACTCGATCTAGATGACGATGATTTTGCAGATCGACTGGGATAAAATCATAAATGTATTTCATTGAGTATGTTCAACGCTGTGAATTGGGTGCCATAATTTTCCTTCTTCCTCAAGTAATCACTCTAAGGCAGATTTCATTGAGACGGTATGCGTGTTCGTGCAATCAAATCGATCTTTCTGACATGAGAAACAGTCTCGCGCCGCCGCCGCAGGCCCAGAACATGAAAAAACGGTAAAATTGATATGCCCTGCGACCTCCGTCAGACTGGCGCTGGGCCTGTGGTATGTACGTTCTCTTGGCGGCCGCCATACACGACCAAGGCAACTTTCCTGCATTCGGGCTGACCAAGTCGTTTTTGTCCAGGACCTCTCCGAATCCACCCGGAGATCGCCGAGACAGCATTACTACAATACGCGTTTTTTTAGCCTCACGGCCACTCGGCCGGTGTGGTGATGCACCCAAAGACCTGGTGAGTTCCTTTCCGAATGTGCAAGGATGAATAAAATAGAAGTCAAGCCCTGAATCAATGATATTGACGAAATCTATTCTTCTGACCCTTTTTTTTTCCATCTCGACCCGTTTCGACATACATACGGCTGACGACTTGACCTCAGACTCCTGCATTGTACGTCATGCACACCCACGCCATACGCGAACTACAAAACCGGAGAAAGAAAAATGATATTTTTATTTCTTTCTCCGATGATTACGTGACACGCCACCGTATCTGATACTTTTTTCCTTGTCCTTCAGCGCCTCCACACATGCATTGTGTCTTGTCGGTCTTTGTACCGCTGATAAATTCCTCGTTATAAAAAAAATTGCCCTCCCTGTCTCGAACCAATTTACGCCCACTCACCATTCATTATTACTTCACGCGTCCTCACTCCCACCTTCATCGCACGTTAGATCCCCATCCCTGCGATCAGCCACTGCTTACACTCGGTAATCATCCTGTGCAGCTCGGACCCACGACTGTACACAGTGACCGTGACGCCGATCGACGAGAAACTGCAGTCCATAATCGCGTGCAAGAACAACCTCGGCCTGGCGAACCCTGCGCTTTGTAGGCACTCAAAAAGATTGTGTCGGGCGCAAAGGTGTGTTGAGCTTGCGTGGCGTCAACCACTGAGTTTCCACATCGACGGCGGCTGGTCTAGTGCGAGGGAAGTGTAGGCAGGCCAGACGACACTATGGGCGATCTCAGGAAGCTCATTGCTGTCAGGAGGGCAATGACCACACCACATCCAGCCCCAGAAATGGTGTGCTGCCGTCCCGTCGAGTTTTCGAGTTTCTCTCTGGCCTGGGCTCATTGGTGTGGCTCAGGTACATGATCTGCAAGGATCATATCACGCTGTCCGACTACGAGATCCACGACGGGATGGGCTTGGAGATGTACTAGCCTGCCCGACTCTGAGTGGAACGCCGGCCAGCACATAACCAAGTACTGAAAGTGTTTTTTTTTTTTTGGCTGGATAACCGGTTTTGGACAGACGACTGAATCTCTCACTGGCTATGGTTCCGCCTCAAGGCACCATGCTTCAATCGACATTGCTTCAATATACCTTCAGACAGCTTCCCGGACTACCTCTGGTTCCCGTTTCAAAATTTGCGCCGACTCGACTCTGATGGTGATTGCAAGTTGGAACATCGCCGCTTCATAGCCCAGTTCCGAGTGTCAGCCATGATCAGTCACTGGCTTGGCTATTCCAATGTCAGCATTGTCAATCAAATCTCCCTTCTTCCTTTTGGCAGGCAGTTCGAACCAGTTGGAACTTGAATAACGCGAGAAATATCAAGGCAATAAAAAATTCGAAGAACACCCAATTGAGGGTGAAAATGCGATCGATACCTCTGACTATCGATCACTCAATCTACATTGCTTCAATCTACTTTCAGACTCCTGTACTACACTCTGTTTCCGGTTTCAAAGTTATTCACACTTGGCCTCAACCGGATCACGTATGACTTGACAACCTTTGCAATGTTGAACCGGTAAGTTGCGACCAAGCGACAAAATATCGTAAATCCCGTAAATTTCAAGCGCAAATGATACAAGATGCTGTTATTTAGTAATATAAACTACAATGCGTCGATCCCTCGGGCGTGGTATTGTATCACAAGCAGTATGCCGTATGCATTTACTTGTTTATCTCCTGCTGGGCTTGACCTTTGTCGTGTTGAATGTTGCCCTGCGCCTGCTGGGACTTGTCTCCAGTGACGGCTCCGACAACACTGTCTTTCTTGCCCTCTACGCGGTCGGCGGTACCTTCGACGTAACCCTGGGCCTGCGCGGCTTTGTACTCTGCTTCACCGGCAGCGTGCTCCTCCTGGGGTTCAAGGGTAATTAGTAGGGGATTTCCCAACGAGTCGAGGTGAACGGACCTTGCCAGACTGCTGCCATGATGTCGCACCAGTTAAATCTCCGATAGTTTGTACAACGGTTCCTTTTGTGCTGTGGAACTGGCCAGTGGTCTTACTGAAAAGAAAAAGGTCAGAACGAAATAAGTAAGACCCTTAGAAAAAATGCGCACTCGGGGCCGTTGGAGGAAGACATGTTTATTTGTTATAGAGTGTGGATGAGTGTGTGAGTGGTTGGTTTGTGGTTTGAGTGCTGGACCTCGATCATCCTCAGACCTCCTTTTATATCCCTGGATGAAGCTCCCGACTACGTACGTCATTACGTCTTGTATGTAGATCTCCTCAGAACAGAAAACATACGAAGCTCCTCGCTACGTCAGTAAATCATCAGAAAGTTTTTTTTTAGAGACTTCGAAGTGGAGCGTTGCCTTTCTAAAGACAGTCGCGCGTCGAGAAATCTATCTTCATTATTCTTGTTTAGATAAATACCTCTTCGTACATGTAACATTATCTTATGTCCCTTCAGGCCCCTTCTCATCTCGACAGTGCTTTTATGAACTGAACACCGAGTCGTCACCGACACAGCGCACAAGTGTTAGCAACCCGGTTTGTGCACACTTCTTCAAGTTGACAAACCGCAGTTTTCGTGTGCCGCAAAGGGCTTGGCACCTTTACGCAGGCGCGTCAGAGTGCGCGTCATGCACTGGTGCTAATTTATGGCGAATCTGATTCACGTGTAGCGTGATTGATCAGCCCGGGCCGCTCGCATCAAAGAAATAGAAACTCCGCACCGCCATATTCCGAGATAAGATAAGATACTCTCGCCTAGATTCGTGGCGAAAAGCCTTTGGCTCGGAGGAAATGGATGCGACAGGGGACGCGCCACGCGACGCGAAGCAACTCCGAGCGTGTGGAGGAGCTGTGGAAAGCGGGCTGGATGAGCCAAATGCGTAAGTCAGCTCTACCACGCACTATAAGAAAAGAGGCAAGCGGAGGTGGGCGAAAAGAAAAGAGGAGAGATTCGGTCGTGGAAGCGAACAAGAAAGAGCGGTGACATAGTCACGTTCGCGTTCGCGTGACGCCTTTCATCCGCAAGCCGCTTTTGCACGTCTCTCGTTGGTCCCTCTCTAAACCAGCCTCATTTCTGGCCTGGGCTCCGCACAAACTCCTCTTTAGATGCCGACTGTTATTTCGCTTCAATTAGGCCTCATAATCTACCGGGCAAACCTTCAAGTTGACGTTAAATAACATTTATAACCGCTCGGAACTGTTGGTTGCGTCGCGCTTGTGCTGCCCGTCGATGCTATACTTATAGGCGATGTCGGTGCGTGTTTGATTTTATGATGTGCTCTCCGCCATGATGACTACTCATTAATGCATTGTTTCCCGGGGCTCGTTTAAAACCCTCGGGGCTTGTTTACATATGGCATATCCTCAATTTATGGCCACTTTTCGCATTGCCATTTCCTCGAGAGCTTATAATTCTCGTGTATGAATTGCCTAAACACGCGTCGACGTCCGCCCGCGGTTCGTCGTTTCGAGAGTGCCCGTCCAGTTGCTCCAGGACTCTCCAACCCTTCACAGTATCACATCCGGCGCAATCGTGGACATTTGTGCCCATTCAACGATGGTGCCGGCCTCGGCTGTCTCTTCAACGTGTATGCCATACGAAATCCTTGCGAAATCCCGATGCCAAGTCGGTGTGATAGAGTTTTGGCCGTCCTTATAGCCGTACCTACGAAAAAACCCAGTCCTCGGTTCAGCTAAAGCCCCAGAACCTCCCAGAACTTTCCAATGGATAATTCTCCTCTCATAAGTGAAATTTCCCATACGCGGCCTCTACCGTCTTGCGCGCCCACCATCAGCCCTGCAGTCATATCAATCAAAATATATCACAGTACTTAAATTCACTTTAGGCACTTGGGATTAACAAGCGTTTGCCGACGTATTTTGCGCCTCGAGGCCACGACGTGGCTCGGAATCGAATATTCCCCGCCTTCTCCCCCGAAATGCGCCCAAGCCAACCGGCGTGGAAGTTCTGACCCAGCTGGACAGATTTTGATGACCTCTGCCTCGTTGCAAGGCTTCTCCGCCGGACGACCCGTGATCCATACGCTACTTATGGCAGACTTCTCATAAATTTTTGCTATCCTCTGTTCTCCCCCCAGGAGACGCAGAAAGCCTTCACAGTCACTCACGCGCCATTTAACCTGCTTCTCGTCCCAGCACCTTTCCTTTTCTCGTTCCCCTGCTTTCCACACCTTCATTGCTTGTTCTTTATGGCCGGACGCGCTCAACCTTCATTTAATCACTATGGTCTACACCGGGCTGCGCTCGTGGGCGACGATGACGGCGTCCGCCGCGCTCTTCGATCTGGCGCGAGCGTCAACGACCTCGACTCGTCGGGCGGACCGCGGTTATGTGTGCCGTTGCTGGGGAAAAGTACGACTTTTGTTTGTGGGAAAGTAACGAAAACCTTACTTTACGCTCCAGCTGGCAGAACATCGACGCGTCAAACGCGTCTTTTACGACTCCAGGGCATCTTAACGTTGTCCGTACGCTTTTGGGAGATCCTCAAATGTCGTTGTTCACGCTTAACGCCCCCAAGTGGCGTACCATGGGGTAACGCCGCTCGGCATGGCCGCATGGCTGAACATGATTGACGCGGTTCGTGTGCTCCTTGAGGAGAGCTCAGAATACGTGTCGGTGGACGGGATGGATGTTCACGGCGCGACACCGCTCATGTGTACGTCCTCCGCAGTTTTCCTCGGACTAACGCGTCTAATTGTCCAAATATAGATGCTGCCGGATGGTCGACTCGATGTGGTGCAAATACTGGTATGGGTTTTTTCCCCTTTCAAAGAGGTTTCGATTAACGTTGTATTTAGCTCCGCCACGGAGCGCGACCCGATTTAGGAGATGGAAATCATCATACATCCGTTCAGTTTGCCCTGTCGTACCCACACATTCTATGGTTGTGCGAGACGGCCCTTCGGCGGCATCGATGGCTGGAGAGTCAGGTACGGTGGACTACCGTCGGTTCTTCGTGCCAGACTTACGCTCTCCTAGTCTCCAGACCGTAACAAAATTGCTTCCAACCCAGACTCAGAACATCTTCTCAGCATTGCAAGCTCGGCGCTCTCGCCGTCCCGTATTTTCGAGCCGCCTCACCAGTCCTTTTCCAGCGAAGCAACTTCCCGACTAACCAACACCATCATTCAATCTGTTATGTCCTCTAACGTCCCGTTTCTCCACTCTTTGTTATTTTCCCCATCCATTCCAGTCTCATCTCAAATGTACTCCCAATCATTCCCTGTACTCGTGAACCTTCCGGATACCAAAGGTTGGAGCGCCATTCACTACTGGCCTCAGTGGAACACCCTTCTATCCACATCCTCGACGCCCTCTATTGCGCCGGTGCGGTCCCCTTATTCACCACTCACGAACATTGGACGCCCTTGCACTGCTTCGCGCAATCCGCCCGCCGCCTCCCTCACGACCGCCCGGAGCTACGCGTCTCACTGTACCAATTCATCAATCATCTCGTCCACGATCTCCGGGCCCCTCTAGCGGCCAGAGACAGACAGGATGAGACCTGTATTCATATCGCCGCGGAAAAGGGCAAATGTATAGAAGTGTTGGTACTTTTGTTGGATTGCGACACCTCTGGCACGGTCCGGGAGCTCAGGAATGCTCGAGGGTACGTTTCTCCCCTAATGTCCATCTAGAGTGTCTCCTAACCGGATTGTACAGCCTCACAGCTCTGGAAGTGTGCAAACCCGAGTTTCGGGTTGCATTCGGGGAGCAGCTCGACAGTCTTCGTTCCGGCTCGGCGCTGTCTTCTTATACCATCCGTCCTTCGGCCTCGTCAACGTCTCTGTCCTCCGGGATCTTAACTCCAAACCCGGCCAGAGACGCCGATGACGCCTCTGTCCTCGACAACGTCGATATATCGGCTTCTTCTGAACAGCTTCTGGCCAATTTACGTCTCACAACGCCTTCCGAGAACCATAAAGCCACCCCGTTCCACGTCAACTTCCTTGACAACCTCGTTCGCGAAGCCGCTGACATCACTGCTATTGTTTCCGCGCATTATGCCACAATCACGGACGAAGCGACCAAGGACGTGCTGAGGCTGCGCAAAAGCGCCAACAAGATGCAGGTCCTGCTGGATCGCGCGTGCCGCGATGTCGAGCAGGCCATGCAGGCGCGCGGTCTCGCCCCGATCCTGCCTCGGAAGCGCTTCAACCGCGAGTCAGAGGATTCTCAGGCCACAGCGGTGTCTGTCGACTCCCCCCTTTCTCCTGTCGAGTTCGAAGGTGGCATTCCTTGGCCGAAATTGGACGACAAATTTGTGCTGGAGGGCAACAACTCTTCGGAGCGCATAGACAAGCTTCGCTCCCCCAGCGTGGAGCAATTCCAAGCGGGCAATGATTTGGTTACACCTCAGGAGACTCCGAAAAATAACCAAGTCGAGTCTACGAAGTCAATGAAGAGACCGAGTGGGACGACGAAGCTCAAAGCGTGGATGAAGCGGAAACTCCTTCCCGCTGACGTCGCCGAACCTCCATCAGCCGGTCTCCCCCAACAAAAGGAATGTTGACCGCGCAACGAAAATTGGAGGTGATAATTGAGCATGTCGACAATACGGACGTCGTCGATGTGCTTCTCCCCCGGACTCCGGTTGTGGACTTCGACTTGTCCGCCGACGCGTGGATTGACGGTCTCCTCCGAACATCGCATGCCTCGCTTCAGGCCGCTAATCGGGATCTCGACCGCATCAGAGAATGCATCGCTTCGGTAATAAAAGTCTCTTTTCGCAACGGCATAGTTCGCTTACATTTAGCGCAGGCCGAGCATTTTATTACCATCGTTGATCGCTGCGCAGCCCGGGCAGAGCGTGTTGTCAGCAGAGCGCTCAAGGTAAGCCTTCCAGTCTCTCGTTCCGTCACTCTGATGTGTACGCACCCTGGTAGAAACGGGAAGCAGCCATTGCAAAGCTTCGCTCGACTTCGGATGCCTCCTCCGGTGACGACTTCTTTGTCCCGCCAGGCCAACTCTCTGCCAAATCAGCATTGCGTCACTGGCGTCCCTGTATTCTGCCCGTTCTTCTTGTGTCTCCCTAGCCGCAACGCTAGCGGAGAATGAGACGACGACACCCGCGTCGTTCGTCGGTTGCTGTTGCGCAAAATCGACGTTGGAGCCAGCGGAGCTCAAGAAGAACTCGAAAAAGGAGTCAATTGGCTCCGTACCGTGAAAGAGGTCGTTCGAGGAGCTAAAAAGAGGGCCCATATCTAACATGGATCCTCAAATTACTGACTGTATTTATACAAAACGTATTATAGTGTTGTACCTTTGTTACATAGAGCATCTGTCCATTTGTATTATATCCAATGTCATGTACCGGCCTTTTTATTTCGGAAACTCCGCATCCAAAGCCACAAGTAACGGTCATGGTGTTCCGACAACTGGCCAGAGCGCAGTAGACCTCTACTGTGTACGAGACTTCTTGGTCCAGGCGAGCATGATGTATCAGGTGTCAATGCCTAGTCTCATTCAACCGACGCGAAAATGCTTCACGACATTGATAATGTGTAACTTCCCCCCTTTATGAACACGCTTCAGTATCGGGCTAAAGACTCGGGATAAACCTTACCTGGGAGCATGCACTGCAATGAAGCTATTGCCAATACGTTTATGACATTGAGGACATCTGCACGGATAAATCAAGGTAAGCGAAGTATCAAGCAGCACACAGATTACTCACATGCGACTATCAGTGACCTTCACTCTCTGGGTCTGCAGAGCCATCAACTTCCGGTCGACCTGATCCCCGCGAGCCTTGCTCAAATTCCGTATAACACGGGTGTCAAATACCGGAGCGTGAAGCGCTCCAATGAGGAAGGTACGGATGTCCTGCGTCGTAACGAGCGGTGGTAACAATTGGAGTGTATCGACAGCGTCCAGCTGGGAGCTATGTCGCGCAATGAGCTCCAGAGCGGGTTGGAGGAGATCCGAGGTGCTCTTCACGGTAGGCCGGAGATATATACGTAGTAGCGTCAAGTATACGCTGGAAGTTTCTGTGCCAGCACGGTAAACGCGCATGCAGTGTCTGGCATAATGATCAACGAAAGAAGGTTTGGATGTAGCGGAGGACCAACTGTTCAGCCTTCAGATAGTCCTGCAGACGGTAGACATAAAGTTCCAATGCTTGATCGTGCCGCCCGAATCGACCCAACAAGATCGCACGAGCCTCGAAGAGATCTAACGATGATAAGCGACGCAAGGATGGGCCAGAACGTTACAAACCTTCTGAGGATATCATACTGTACAGGCGATCGATTCTAAAGCGATCTGTCGTATCAATAAACTTCAAAAGTTTGGCGTAATGTTGCGACCAGTCTGTGATGGGTCAACAACTTTCCATCTGAGGAGTCGACAATGACCCACCCTTGTCATTCCGCTTCTTAGCTAAAAGCGTCATCTTCAGGTATAACGCAGCTAATCGGTCGTGGAAGGATGTTGATTCCTCGCGGCGCTCTTCAATAAGGAACTCGAGATAGCGGATGCACAACAGAGGGTTGATACTCTCTAAATAATCAGCGACAGCCGGTCGAGGGAGCTCGACATCCTCAGAGGTGAAGATCTAGAAATCATGAGGTCTATACTTTGATGGATCCGAAGCCGGGGCTCACTTGAAAAGCCATCGAACTGTCCATTTCGAAAATCCACCGTGCAGAGGCAAAAATTTCATCCAAATGCTCTGGCCCCAGCCTTTGCAGATAGTATATTGATGGTGTGAGCTTGTCCTCCATGTCCGTCTCCTGCTCACTCAGGCTTCGGAGAGTCAGACAAGCCCTTCCGGTCCACCTCAGAGACAAAGACGCACCGCTTGAGAAGATCCAATGCTTTCCGGTGCATTTTTTTGCCCTTGTACAGATCCCGAAGTTCTGCAAATTTCTTGGAGACACGTGATCAGAAAGCGGGCGCGACGGGACCAGCGGATCAGCAGACCTTTCGGGCCAGAAGTTCTTGCTCTACCTCCGAAACTCGCACCAGTTCGATACTCGACATAAAGAGCCCAGGAGCCCCGTTCCGATGAGGAGATAGGATTTGAACAGCGCGGTGTCGACGATCTGAGCGAAGCGCAGAAGCTGTTCCGGAGTTAATGCGGACAGAGGGGCATTCGGAAGCGCAAACAAGTCTTCCACAGAAGTTTCGGACAGGAAAGCAATTTCATGCGACTGGTTTTCTGGAGTGATACCCACTGCTGCCAAGGCCGCTGCAACATTGGGACGGCGGTCGGACAGATACCTTATTAAGGTCTCCACTGATCGGGGGAGGTCATCTGGAGTAACGTTAGTTTAGAAGATAAACACAACGCAGCACCTGCCATGGACGGTTTGCTTCGGCTTCGACTGACGAATTGTCGATGCTCTGTCGTCGTCCTTGAGTGCGGAGGGCAGAAAGGCGCCCAACCCCTTTAATCGCCCTCGAATAGTACCGGACGTAGAAATGGTCAGACTTTCTAGTGCCTCAGCCGTGGCCTTCTCGTGGTGGTGGGCATCGCCACCGTCTTTCGGCAAATCTGTCAGGCTCGGAGTGGAAGAAGTCGAATCGTGGTCTACTATGTGTGCCGGTCCACCGAATAAGGGTATCCAAGAATCTTGCGGGACGGACAACCGCCCTGCAACCGCCTCTGGATAAAGCGCGACTACTTTGGCCGGATTGACATCCAAGGCGATGAGCGTGTCGATAGCCGTGTCGAATTGTGAAGAGCGAAACTGTGAAACGGCGTTCAGCCCGCGTATTCTTGTCGATCTTTGCTCCTGTTATACATGGTGAACACAGACGAATATTCCAGAATGGCCAAATACCTTGTCGGGGAGCGCAATGGTGTCGATAGTATCCAGAAGAGCCAACGCGTCGGAATATTGACCAGCGACGACCAATTCATCAATCTGGGCGTCCCATGACTTCATCTTGAACTGCCATATCGTACTCCCTTCAGCAGCGGCGGCGGCTTTATCAGTCGGAGTAGTCACAAAAAAGAGCGGTGATTTGGCTGATGCAGAAGGGGTCAGTAATCGGACTGCAGCATTTGTTGTGGGTGAGTGATGGAGCGTAGGTGATGACGATGATGGGTGGTTGAAGGGGAATGAGAGGGTTTGGGTTGGTAGTAAAGATATAGAAGATCGAATTTGGATAACGGTCGTTGGCGTCGCGGTAGCCTGCGAGCCTGTTCCGGAAGCCTCGGCACCAGGCTTAGGGGACTGCGGAGGAATGGAGCCCGGCGGTAGAACAGAAAATATGTATGGTTTAACAAACGCTAGAAAATGAATTATTTCAACGACGATGACCGTCAAGGGGGTCTCTAGTCATACCGATCTCTTCTGGAGGAGCAGGCCATTCGATAGAAGCAGATCTTGAAGGTGTTGCATCGGGTCCAATAAAGACACCCTCATCTATTGCGCTCAGACGTTGTAAAAGGTGAGGAAGACAACCCACTGTCTCTAAGAATCAGCACTTCAGAGCCACTGATCTGAATAGCTCCAGACTTCGGCTTGGCTCCGAGACCAAGAGTCATGTATCCACCGAGTCCGAGCCCGGTGAAAGCCCCCATCCCTGTTCCAGCAGTGGTGACAGGGAGAGGGATTGAAACTTCTGTTGCTGACATCGTAGAAATGGAGAATATTGCGTAGTCGGTGTCAGGGTATGCAAAACACGCCGTGTTGTTGTCCAAGAATGAAATTATTCTGGGAGAGTGTGGCAAAGGTGCTTCCTGACAATCGTCAAATAAGATACGACGCAATGAGTAAGTAGCTGACTTTAGACTCTTGGGGTTCACCGTCTTTCCAAGAATATACGACCACCTTTCTTCTGCACCCCACTACCAGCAATGTCACGAGGGTGGGAATTGACGAAACTTTCGCGAATTCTCCTGTAGGTATCTCGGGTGAAATATATTCGATGGAGGAGTGTATTGCGAATGAGAAAGCTGCCTTGGCCTTGAGGCAATGGGGGTGGCAGGGAGAAGGTGGGAAGAGGATACAAAGTCACCGTTGACTCTATAACATCGAATCAATATTGAAAGTCAATACATCCACCGGTACTTGCCAGATAGCACGACCAACGAATTTATGTCTTTGATAAAACCGATCTGTTCTATGGCCCTGCGTGTCAGTCCCTTCCTGGTTTCCACCAGGGTCACTGTTTCTTCGCCTTCCTCGACTATTACCGAGCATTAGAGATATAGAACGAACGACGGCAACAGCATACCGTTATCATCGACACCGTAGATGTTGAGGTTTCCCGTGGCCGTCCCGACGTATAACCTGTCGCCTAAAGACCTCGTAAAGCTCTGGGACACAAAACCCCAAAAGAATCGTTGCCTTGCACCGTCAAGCTCTCTATCTTGTCTTTGAATCCAGAGACAACAGTTTTGGGGAACTCAAATGGAGCCATCTTTCAGTAGAATATTCTGTCCCCTGGTTGTATAGGCCTACGGCCAAGATGGATGCGGACTGCAGTACTAGATGGGCCGGTGCTTCCGAACAGGGAATCCACGTGATGTGAATCGTGATGGGGTCAACAAGGCCAAATTTGGGGCAAAATTTATATTTCAAAATTCACGGCAAAGAATTCACTCTCGCTGTCAGAAGGATGTTTTAAATTCAGACGGGAAGTCTCGATGCTCGTACTGGCTTGTCACTGCCAGAATCTATGTACAATCACATGATTGCAT
>JARJLF010002974.1:0-24986 GCA_029378395.1 Mycena leptocephala
CAATCCATAGCACAATAGGTATGGTAGCATGAGCAAAACTCAGCAAATGGGGTAACTACCACATGCCTTCGGTATCTCCAGAAAATTCAAAAACTTGCCCGCCACTAGCAAGGGTTTCGTATTTTCAACCTCTATTACTGCTATTTGCGGAACATAATTTGAAGGCGCGGATCATTTTTTATCAAAAAATGAAGATTTTCACTAATGCCCCAATAACTTGTTCATTTCTTGTCCGATTGCCTTGAAACCTCGTCTATGCGATCTCCATCAATGAAATACAGTGCTTAGGGTACCTCAAATATTTATTCTCCGTTGTGAGAGAGGATATCTTGTGATTACATGTTGTCCCTCTGGACATAGGATAGTTGGTCAGAATGCTGCCTCCACAACCTCCCACGTCCTCACGAACTCCACAGTCGTCATATTGAACGGCTCGGGGCCGCACCCCGACTCAGGATCGACAGGCGCATAAGGCTGTGTGCTTTCCCCGAACTCGACAATCCATCTGCCCGTATAACTAGCCGACGAACTCAGTCAGTAGACCAGAATATAAGTCAGACAAGGGGACGATCGTACGTTCCGAGAACAGACGAATCCAGGACACCCGCGAGCCCGAATCCAGGGAAGAAGCCGCAGAACCCGTCGCCGCCGCCGGGGCCGGATTCAATGCTGTAAATTATCACATCTACTCATCAGCACGATAAATCAAACACAGAACAGAGGACGACCTGCCATGGTCGACATTGGTGTCATCCGCTTCCCCGATATCTATCACCCTCACTTCGCGCGCGCGAATTCAAGGTTCTTGATCGGCACTCTGTCATCTGTTGACCGCGACTTATCCCTTCCATCCAGCTCTACCATGTCCGGCTGGTTGCTTAGTCCGGCTCCGAGTCGCGTCGCATCCTGTCTGTCCAGACGGATGCGAACGGGATTACTGGACGTATGCGAAACTTTGTCCAGCGTTACACATACTGATTCTTCGTCCCGTAGAATTCAACTCTCGTATCTTCAGGCCTCGCTCTTCCCTCAATGAAGCCGCCAAGAAGGAGGCTATCATGGGGCGGAGGACTTGTTTGCTTAAGCTTCAACCAAAATCCCTGGTCATGGCAATTCCGAAAGAACGTTCTGTGTTTAGTGATCGGATTTTATTCCGTCTCGTTTCCTTTCTGCCATTTCAGTTTGCTCCGTACCACCTCGGTACACGCGGAATAGCGGAGACCTTAGCTTAGCCTTTTAACCCCTCGTTTGTATTTTTTTTGAAATCTACTTGATTTCTTATGTGATTTCCTGTGGCAAAACTTCTAATCTGCCGAGAGACTCGGGATTGAGCCATTAACGAGTACGAAATCTTTTTCCACGCTATTTCTCCTTCGCGGGCTACAGTCAAATTCCTTTCCCTTCAATATATTGAGTTCAATTTCCCTTTTTCTCTCACCTTTTGTCGCCACCATCACACAGGCTCTAGATGTTAACGTTGGGTGCACAACTTGGATTTGGTGCAGTACTGTATTACCGGTTATGGGTGACCCCATGGATTCAACTCGCTACGTACCCTGATAACTAGGTATAATTTCCCGCTGCAAGGTTTCTTAGAGCCTGACCGACTCAGGATTCTGGGCGGCTAAGAAGCGACGTGGACCGGTAACATTTTGCATTTCGGTAGCGGCCATGCTATTGTGTCGTAACCGCAGGTTGGTGAGGATCCAGCTTCTTTGCGATTGAAGCATGAGGACACAGAAGAAGTCAATGACCATAGGCATACCAAGACCGCCCGGACACCTCCGCCAATGAGCGCACAGCCAGCTTGGCGGCATGCTAACTGCTCCACGGCTGTATGTTGGTTCTGCGGGAGAAGTTCGATGGAATTCAGTCGTGCTGCTGCGGAGTTGGCGCAAGGCTTCTCGACGGCTTTTAATAGCTTTTAATGCCCACTGAACTTTTGCTTGGTCGGTCTTCTAACGGGCTTTAATTCCCGTTGAGGGAGTGTGGAGGAGTATAAGAGTTCTGCATGTTCTGCATTAAATAACACTAGCCGCCAACGCGCCCACAATGCACTTCGCTAAACTTGTCTTGCTCTCCACCTCGCTTGCTCTCCAAGCCTGCGCAGGACCTTCGTTCCCCAAGGTCACTGCAGGTGCCTTCAAGCTCATCCAAGCCACCACCGCTGTACCTAGCCGCCTGTCGACGAATGCCGACATCCCGACGGTCGGGCCTTTCGTCCCATCCGCGGACAACCTCATCGTGAACACCACGGTTCCCCAGGGCGAGTTCGCGGACCTCGGGTGGATCTTCGCGTCCGTGGGCGACAACTCCGACCCCGCCGTGTTCGATGGGTTCGCCAAGAACATCAGCATCCTGTACACCCCACCGGGCGGTGTCGAGCAGTTTGTTTTCGGGCAAGTTGTCTTCTGTTCTGTGTATTTGATTTATGGTGCTGATACATATCTATGATAATTTCACAGCATCGAATCTGGCCCAGGAATCGGCGGCGGCGACGGTTTCTGCGGCTTCTTCCCTGGATTCTGGATCGAGGGTGTCCTGGATTCGTCTGTTCTCGGAACGTACGATCGTCCCCTTGTCTGACTTATATTGTGCTCTACTGACTGAGTCTCGTCGGCTAGTTACACGGGCAGATGGATTGTCGAGTTCGGGGAAAGCACACAGCCTTATGCGACTGTGGATCCTGAGTCGGGGTGCGGCCCCGAGCCGTTCAATATGAAGACTGTGGAGTTCGTGAGGACGTGGGAGGTTGTGGAGGCGGCTTGAAGCCGTGACACGAGTTTTTTTTCTTGTGAAGGACAGCGCAGTGCTCTTGCGTACGCAAATGGATGTATTGAACTTTAGGATTCTGAACTTTGTCGCCGTGTTTTAGGTATTCTAAACTCTGCTTTTCAACAACTCCCATGTCGGGACCGTCACACTTGAAGTTGCAAACGAACCGTCTACCCATCGGTTTGTTTTCGGAGTTTTGTGCACTTTATTTTTCCAGCCGTAACGCGGATTTCTGCCTCTTTTGTGTCTTTGTTGGTCTATCCAAATCTGCAGTCCTCACTCAGATTCCTGCCCCTTCCATTATCCAAGGACGGAATTTGGTTCAATATATATTACCAGCTATTTGTGTTGACAGTCTGAAGCGCACGAGATATGGGAGTTCGGAGTTGCGGTTAATAAGGCTCGATAGCGGGAACCGCAGCTGCCTCACCTGGGATAGAAAATCCTCGATGAACCGCAGCACGCCCGTTAGATTCGGGGTCGGTACCAAAGATTTTTCTCCACTTTTGCCGCTCACCGAGTGATCCTGATTTTTGCACCTGGAACGTTCATGGTCTAATTTTGGTGGACGAGTTCGATGGGTCGTGGAAATCGATTGCACCTTGAATATGTAACTCACTTGTACAGGCTAAGAATGGGCTTGATACGGGGTGATGGCGGTGGGACCGCACCTGCAATTCCTAGGATCTTTCCCACGCAACGTTGGGCAGAGTCTCCCGTTCGACTCGGGGTCGAGCCTTCAAGCGTGATACAAAAGTTTTATTTTATTACTTTGGCCCAACCAACGTCATCCAGATATACAAGGTACTCCTGGCGCTCGACCATGGAGGTCACTTTTGTTACTGACAGAATAATCCTGAATCCGGCAGCTGAAATGTTGGCCAACTTCGGTGGACAGGTTCCACAAGTGGTTGAATTGAGTGGAGCCCTAATATTTACAAATCACTTGTGCGGGTGCAGAATGAAGTTGATATGGCTCCATGGTGGTGGGACCGCACCTGCTTTACTGGGATAAATATTTTTGCCGTTTGAGCAGAGTCACCCGTTCGACTCGGGGTCGAGCCATTTGTTGATCCTCTGTTTCTTTTTCGGGAACGATTATTTTTTTGTTTTTGGTGCAGTTTATTTTCCCTCAATGAAAGGATGGATTGAATTGGTCCAATAGAATTCAAGCCATCGGTCAGTCGATGGATTAGAATTGATACCCACGTATCCAGCATGCAAACTAGGATGATATCGGCTCGATAGCGGTGGGACCGCACCTGCCTCACTTAGCATAGAAAATCTCAAGTGGAATGCAGCAGGCCCGTTCGACTCGGGATCGAGGCTTGAGCCGGTCCCAAATCTTTTGCTTCTTTTACTTGTCCGGGCCAACGAACATCGTCCAGAGGTTCAAGGTAGTACTTCTGCTGCTGGAGGATTACTCGATGGCGGTGAGAGCACATCTGCTTAACCTGCTTGAAAAACATCACAACTGGGGTGCTGACCTCCGGAATTGAGCCATCTACTTGATGTCGGATCATTTCTTTCTCTCCCCCTTCAATTTCCGTTAGATTCAGGCAATGAATTCATTTGGTCTACCAGAATCCAAACCATCATTTTGTCAATCCGATATGATACCCACATCTACAGATTCAACACTAGCCTTATATCGGCTCGATGGCGGTGGGACTGCACCTGCGTCACTTCAGATAAGTGTCGACGGCTTAAGCAGGCACACCCGTTCGACTCGGGAACGAGCCTTGAGACACTTGCAAAATCTTTTTAATGTTCGGGCCAACCAACGACACCCAGATATCCAAGGTACTCCTGGCGCTCAGGGCTTGAGGTCACTTTTGTTACTCACTGAAGAATTTTGAACCCCGCAGCTGAAATGTTCATGGTCTAATTTTGGTGAACAAGTTCCACGAGTCGTTGATTTGAGTGTATCTTAGCCCAAAAATTGGATCTGCTTGTACGGGTTAAAAACGAGGTTAATACGGCTCGATGGCGGTGGGACCGCACCTGCTTCACTTAAGAAGGAAAATCCCATCTGTTCCAGCAGAGTAATCCGTTCGACTCGGGCTCGAGCCATAAATAAGAATCCAGATCAGTGTTTTTTTCTTCTCTTATATCCTCTCGCAGATCAACCTCAAAATTTTGACCTCCGTTACTCCATTGACGTTGAGAGGATGATGAGAATTGTCCAATATATTACCAGCTACTCCTCCGCACGCTACATTTATATGCTCAGATACGCAGGTATACAAGATTCAAACCAGGCTGATATCGGCTCGATGGCGATGGGACCGCACCTGCAACACCTAACATTGTTACCACGCAACGTTGGGCAGAGTCACCCGTTCGACTCGGGTCGAGCCTTAAACTTGTACGATTATTTTCTTTGGATTTCTGCTCCTGGGTAGTTTTTTTGCACCGTGAATCCAGGGAATTTATCGATAGGTTTTGCAAGGCTTGACCGGGATGAAGTGAAGCTGCGCGCGAAGGCTTACTTTGCGCATATTTGGCATCAGACAGAGAACGCGTCGAGCGGGCACGTGCAGTGAGACCGCTTCTTTGTCTTCAAATTTTCACTCTCGACGTCGACCATCGAACGCGCGGTGTGCTCAGGACTCGCACATCGGAGGGCGGATGTTTGTATGGGCAGATTGCATGGACGAGGAAGGAGGGCAGCTGCGAGGGCGAACAAAACAAGTGCCGAAGTTCCGAACGTTCGGAACAATAAAGGTGCGGATTGCGTTCTTTGTCGCTCTCCCTCGAGCAGCCGTTCCTTTTTCGTTGCGCACTCCGCCCTTTCTCGGGTCGCTGCGCTCTGAATCTGGCCTCAATTCCCCTGAACACGGCGCCTCTACTCTTGCTTCCTGATTCCTTTCTTACCCTGCCGCCTCCCGCCGCCGCCAGCCTTCTACATCTCTGCCTATGTCCCGCAACGGCTCAGCCACTTGCGGCGCCCTACGCGCCCAACACCACCAACTCACGCGTCAACACAGCCACACACAACTTTCTCAAAACTTTGCTCGATCGCATCCGCACCGACGTCATCCCGCCTCGCAAATTAAAGACGGTGCACAAACACGACCCAACACCCCAAACGTATAAAGGCCAGCGCGTTTCTGAGTGAGTTCTCCAGAAACCCCCGCCTCTCTTCTTTCAAACCACCACCACACCGCCCACTTTCCCAACCCCACCACTTATAACCTTACACGATGTCTACAGCCAGGTGAGCGTCGTCCCCGTTGTCCCCGTTGCTCGTCCCCGTTGTGCTGCGCGTCGTTGGCGTCCGCGTCGTTGCCTGTCCCACACCCGCTCTAGTCCGCCCCGTTTCATGCGTTCTCCCATAGCCTCGCGCGCCGCTTTCTTTCCATTTCGTCGGGTCTACGCCGTCACGCATCAACGTTCGTGCTCGTCGTTGGCGGTATCCTCCCCATTCCTCGTCGCGTCACTGCTCCACACCCTGCTCCTGCCCTCCGCGCCCACATCTCTTATCTTCCCATGCGCACCATCTACGTCTCCACTGTCTCCCGCCCTTGCGTTCCAGATCAATACTGACCCGCGTTTGCAGCCAAACCAACGGCGCCACCAACAGCATGATGGGTAGCGCGAAAGAGATGGTGTGTCGTTCACTTTCTAGCTCATTGTTGCGTGCAGCTCACAACTGTGCAGGTCGGCGGCACTGTCGGGTCGAAGTCGATGCAGAACGACGGGAAACAGCAGCACGCCGAGGTGAGATTCCTTTTATCTTGTTATCTTTTAATCCGCCGCTGACGCCATTCCTTCAGGGCGAGGCGGAGAAGAAGACGGCACAGACCGCGGACGCTGCCGATGGCTTGTACAACCAAGTGGCTGGAATGGTAAACAAGGTCGCAGGCCAGGTGATGGGTGACTCGACAAAGGAAGCCTCTGGTGAATTCCGCTCTTCCCTGCCCCTTTCCCTACACATCCCCGCTTCGTTCATTCCACCTCCTCTCATTTTATCCGCGAATCTCTCCAATTGCCCTACATATTGCTTCATTTCTGCCTATTTTCCTATCACGCCTGCTTCTACCCTTGTGCCCTGTCATTCTTGCCCTCTTCCACCGACCTCTGTCTTGTTTCTTCATTCTCCCGCTGACTCGCGTTTCTAGGCAAGGCACAAGAAACCGCCGGTCAAGCAAAGAAGGAGGCCAACAAGCCCGTTTAGAGTAGTCTTTTATTCTTGTACGATGGCGTGAGAAGTAAAATCAATTGTCTTTTTTTATCTCTATCTCGTTGAATGTGTGTTTGAGTCTTTGAGCTTCCGGGTTCGATTTTGGCTCCTTGGTCGACGTTTTGTAGTACTTCTTCGCTCTGGCGGGGGAAGAAATCATACATACCTTCTAGCAGACCCCCAGGTAACTTTATCCTAAGTGCTGCACCTCAGATACCTCCCATCGGCTCGGTGGCGCGTGGCCGCGCATTCACCACTATTGGAAGACCAACTTGGAATCTATGTAGAGACTCCCGTTCGATTCGGGGCTGGGCCGTGTGCCTGTACGACGTGATTTTTTTTTTTTTTTTTTTTTCGTTCCGTGTCTCATCGATCTCATCCTGCATATGGAATTCTCTTGCGCAGATGAGAATCCAACGAGGGAAATGCGGAATGTATGGGTCAATTCTGTCGGGTGGTAGCGCCCGGGAGTACTTACGGCGACGTTCGTAGCCGCGAAGGCCTGAGTCTCACACAATTTTGCATGGGATATGGTGGGAAACTCCGAGTCGTGTATCCTCGCATCGGTTCGGTGGCGCGTGGGCGCGCATCTATTGTTGTTGTGAGACTCACTCAGAATCCACGTAGAGACATCCGTTCGACTCGGGACTGAGCCATTCTCTGAGGACGCCGTCTTTTTACTTTTACTTTTCTCCTTGTCGCTCGCTCGTCGTCCTTCATCTGGTGGGCAAGGACAAGTATCTGGGTGGGTGAGTGCATACAACGAGTTGACTTGGTTGAATTCGGTTTGAGGCATTACTGCGCCGTTTTTTCATGCTGAACACGGAGATGCCTGGGAAAGTATGCCACGTCATTCTTTCACCACCTGAGTTACCCCATTGTAACTTGACCGTTCAGACCTACCGCTGGCTCGGTGGCGCATTGTAAAACATCTACAGTGCTCTACTACGGTTTGTTCGAGGCCAAATAGTTAAAAGTAGAGTTTCCAGTTCAATTTGGGGCTGAGCCATGTTTGCTGATGACCTTTGACTTTTTTTCTGTCTTTCCGTTCCCGTTTGTTTGGGGCGGGAGGCTTAGAAATGGGATGAATCGTTGCAGGTTTGATTTAATAACGTCTGTCGTCCATATGCATTCTATCTGAGCGCTAGACTCGAATTATTGCAACGTGTATGACGTCTAGAAGAGGCCCAGTCCATGATAGTGAGGAAAATTGAATTGCCGACCGGGTGCCAGTAGGAAGGCGAGGCTGGACGATCGTGGGAGTCGGTGCCGCATGGAGTGAGTGGTTGAGACACTGTCAGACCGTGAACATTCTATCGAAGCCTGAGTGTGTGGACTAGCATACCTCGAGGAGCTGGGGATTGATTTGAAGGGTTCGGAGAAGGAGCAAACGGCGGGGGATGGGAATAGGTCGGGATGCGGCACGGGCAGAGCTCGGTCGTGTGCTGCAAGCGCTCCCTTGCCCTTCTCCTGAACGGGGATGATTACTATATGAGACCCCTTACCTGGCCACCTAAGCATTCATCCCTCAGTCTCAATCTATCCGCTCACCCGACGCGCGCCCGACTGTGTCGGATTGAGGGCAGACATCCTACGAAGAGTTCAAGACCACTCCCACCCAAATATCTGAAGATTTGCCGTTACAGTGAATTTATTTCGGCCGGCAGTTCAACACGGCCAAATAACAAGCTAGTTGGCCACCCAGCTAAATCAGGTCGCGAGGCTTGAATCCGGCGCCCGGATACATCGGAAATGGTATTTAGGGTATATAGTGACTATTTGAAAAGACAATTCTCCGTATGCAACTCATATGAGGCGTGTAAATGACTGCTCCTCAGATGTGGGTAAGCCCCGAAACAAGGTCCCTGGAGCAATCACACGTCTACCGGAAGACGGAACCATACTGTGACCCAAATTAAGACTAACATAGCTTAGAAGGAAGGTTTACGACATATTTACATCCCCAACTCCGTAGTAACAAGTCCCCAAAAAAATCCCGGTGTTCGCAACACCAAAATTGGGTGGGTGGCGGTAAAGCACTACAGTGGGAAGGGAGTTGGGCAGATAAAATTCCAAGGTACCGTCGACATTGAGAAATTGGACATCAAAAAGCCTCGTAGGCAATCCCACAGTGGTAGCCCCACGGTGTCGTCTGATTCAACGTCGGCCAGGGGGAGTGACAAAAAATAACAGTGGCGCGTTCATGGGGGCATAGCGGGGACGATGTTGACTTCTCAGTGGTGGGGATGGTGCAGGTGAATCCTCCGAATCAGGGGAGCAGATCGAGCCCGCGAAGTCCCGGAACGGCCAAGAATTGGCGGAGAGCCAGCTGAGATGAGAAAGCCAAGCCGCGTCGGCGTAAGAAATTAGAGAGCTTGCGCAAAAGCCGCGCGAGCCGCATGCGGCTTTTGGGCATTGCGCAAAATTACCAGGTTTTTGCTGGGTTCGCTGGATGATTTTGAGAGTTCATTGCTCTCTCGGGTCTTTGTGACACTGGATTGTGTTCATCCAAATCAGTATCTGGTCAATGCGCGACCCGGGGGAGCGGTTTCTCAAGCCATCACTCCGGCTCCACTCAGATTTCGCACACTTTTCGCGTCCTGCACGGAGCAGTTGCGGCAGTAATGCAATTTTTTCAGCTAGGACTTGCTTCTCAACCTGAATACCTCTCCACTGACTTGGTTTCTCACTAACCTCAGATTTGATTTCCGCACGCGGCTTCGCGCAATGCCCAAAAGCCGCATGCGGCTCGTGCGGCTTTTGCGCAAGCTCTCTATTGTCAAATTGATGTTCACACGTTGCGGGTCTTGATCCGAGATGTCGTAACTTTCGATCAACCCATCACTCCGGCTAACGGGTATCCACCGGAAGATGCCGAGACACAGCCTCATAGGGTAGGGAGGGTGACCTTCCGCATTCGAGTTTCGCTCCTTCATCGATGTTTTGTAGTACTTCTTGGCTCTGGCGGGGGAGGAAATCATACATACCTTCTAGCAGACCCCCAGGTAACTGTATCTTAAGTACTGCGCCTCAGATACCTCCCATCGCCTCGGTTGCGCATGGCTGCGCATCTACTGCTGCTACTGGGTGGAATGAACATATTTGTGTAGAGACTCCCGTTCGATTCGGGGTTGGGCCGTGCAGTGTGCCACAAAAACCTTTTTTTTCCCCAATGGCTCACTCGTCCTCTCATGACCATGTCTGCGGACAATGTCAAGTATGTCAGTAAGGTACGAAATATCCCAGAATATCCTCTCGCCGCCATTGAGTTGCCCCAGCATAAGTAAGTGACCTCCCGCTGGCACGGTGGCGCTTGGATGCGCATCTACTGTCGTTAGTCGAGGCTCAAAAGTTATGTAGACTCCCGTTCGATTCGGGACTGAGCCATTGCGTAGAGCTGACTCGTCTTTGTTTTTCTTTTTCCCGTGTGGCTCGCTCGCCTTCCCTCATAAGGTGCTGTGAAGGTGGGTAATGAGTTAATTGCGATGGCGAGGAGACAGTAGCTGAAAAGATAAGTGTATCTAAGTAGAGAAATAAGGAAAAGACAGGTCTACAATGAGTAGTGCGTGAAGCGACCGGTGTCGCGGACGAAATCGATGACGGACTTTGCGTCCTTCTTCGCTGAGAGCAAAAACTTCAGCGAGAGGCGGGCGGTGCCTTTGACCCATCCACTCTGAACCCCTTGTTCCATCATTATTTTCTCTGATGTCTCTATTTGTTCTGGATCCAAATCTGGTCTCGCCCGCTCTGAGTGGCCTGCGAGTCCACAGTTCTGAAATTAAATAATGATTATTCAAAGCTTTTCACGGTATGAAGTTTGAGAGCCCACGCCTGCCGGAGCGAAGCGAGGTCCTGTCTCGTCACCATCAATTGAACCCCTCCTAGCCACGATAGCCATAGTCAGCGTGTCCCAAACGTTTGTGGGCGGGTCTACCAGCTTCACACCCTTCCTGCTCTCATGGAAAGGCGACTTTTGCGCAATGTACGACAAATCAACGGGCCGCGTCATGATGAAGACCTTCATGTATGTTACTTCGACGTCAAGATCGTCGTCGGTGATGTTGAACTGATGACGAGCGGCTCCACCAGGGCCGTAACCGATGGTGAGCTCGCCGTGTGGGAGGATCGATGGATCGAGGGCGAGAGTCTGTTGGTCATCGACAGATTTGGCGAAGTTGGGTTGGTAGATGGTTTCTAAGGGTAAAGTCCAAATTAGCACCATACATTAATGGAGGGACGAGGGAGGTGCCAAACTTACCTATCGAGAGATCGGCGAACTCGAAAAAGAAGGCCCAAACATACAGCGGGTCATCGGTGCCGTTTGTCAAGCTGAATCCGTACGCGGCTTGTTCGGTCACATCGACCGTCATGACGCCGTTCACATTCAGATTGTTGCCAACATCAGCGGGAAACCAAACGACCTCGCTCGCCATGCGCCGCTTGCTGAGTGAATAAGCTTTCAGCGAGACCTGCTGTGCCAGCGAGCTCTGCTCATTCGACTGGCGACGGAAGTGATGGTAAAAGTCGGCGGCCCGACTCAAAATCAAGGACACTCGTTCGTAGTCGGACACTTGGACAGCATGCACGATGCTCTGAACACCCAAGGCGTTGACTTGCGGATCGTTGATGTTGAAGATGACCTCCCCTCCGGCGGTTGCACGGAGTCGAAGCTCGTGGGGCATGTTCAGGTCCACGAGCTCAATGTTCCGGTTCGTCAGAGGCTGCTCGTCCATCGAGTCCATGACGTGGTGGATCAGAGGCCCGAACGCTTCATCAGGTGGAAGAGCCACAGAGAGCCTGGAAACAATGTCGCCGGCACCTGTTTGGAGAGCCCAGAGCGTACTCGGAACTTCGGACCTCTTCGGTTTGGTACCATCAGGGAATGAGGGGTCGGAGAGGATCGAGGTGCATGCACGTGGGGTGCCCTTGATGTTGGCGTACCCGTAGAGGGCGGCAACAATGTCCTTGTCCTTGTAAAGGTCGAATTTGGCACCAGCGGCTATGCCCTGAGCTTCGCCAGCCTCGAGGACGAAGCTGCCGTTCTGCTTGAGTACACGGAACAGCAGCTTGGTAGTTGTTGGAGCTTTGCTGTTGAAGAAGGCGCGGTCCTGGTAGTAGCCTTCGCACTGAGGAAATTGGCTACCAATTTGATCAGCGAGTTATGTGTCGATAATCGTTAGCAATCACATACTTAGGTAGATCAGGAAGTCGATCAATGGCATCTTTATATGAAATCGTGTCCGGTGAGGCTCGCTTGAGTAAATCAAGTAGCGCGGAAGTGAAAACTCCTCGTTTGATGATATGATCCTCCGATGCGACCCCTCTAGCCGAGGTGCCAGCCAGCAGGACATGGGAGTGGAGACCTGATGTGCTAGGTTTGAGAGCATTTGCCTTTCTGGAGCCGCCAAGACACTGGCGAAGCTCCTCGTCCACCGAAGGCAAGATCTTGTAGTTCAGAGGGAGGTCGGCCCCACGTACATTGAATTTAACACAAGTCGAAGAAGTCTCGGTAGCGGCCGTGCGTGTACTGGACCCGGAGTGGCAGCTATCGAGAATTACAGTCTGCGCAACATGGATCCATAAGATCCGCAAAGTAAGAATATAAAAACATACAATGTTATTTCCTTTCGCTTCAGCAATCCGACTGAGCAGGACTCCGAACGTGATGTCATGGAGACCCTGGCATTCGGGCTTATCATTAGTGCCGGGGAAGAAATCGTGAGGTAGAATCATCTCAATCATATTAGACCCTTTGACAGGCCAGCCCTCGGGGGCAATGGCCTTTGCACCATGACCAGCGTAGAAGATCAGGATAGCGTCGCCTTTCTTGATGCGAGTGTCCTTCGAGAAGTCGACAAGGGACTGAATGATATTGGTGCGCGTTGCATCAGAGTCCTGGAGGCTTTTTATATGATCCATTGGGACGCGGAGCTTGGTGGTGAGGTATTTGGCCATGGCACTACTGTCGGCGACACAGCCCACAAGGTTACGCAACTCGGGTTGGCGTGCGTACTTGTAGGTGTTGATGCCGATGGTGAGCGCGAACAGGGGTGGCGCAGAGGTACCAGGCCTACGGAGATTAAGTCTGGTAGGGTGCAACAAAGGACGAAGAATACGTACGTTTCGATTGTTTCTTGAGAATAAGTCATCGATGAATGTTGGATGAAGGTAAGCACTCCTGGGAATCAATGCGGTGCTGAGGGTCACTAGACATTTATATTCCTGTTGTTCCAGAACAGACGGCGAACACTGCAAAAGGGGCATAGAAGGTCATGCAGACAGAAGCAGCTCATCCAGCGGAGGTAGTGCGGTGGCACTTCCTCAATGCCGGCACAATCCGTGCAGCCGGGTCCTAGCGCAGACAGCTTCGGGTCTGATTCGGAATACGTGCCGCTACTCCCCTCAATCGCCCTTAACACTTCTCCGTTTGTCCAGGTAAAACATTTCTCCCCACAGTGAGTATTGCTCAAATAAAGACCAATCATTTTACCAAGGGGAGCAAAACAATAATGGACTTGTAAAACTCACTGAATATGCGGCATTTTTTCGTGTTAAGAAGCATCAGAAAGAAATGACAGGTAAATGGATGCCACGTTGGAGTACAACAGCTGTCGAGTGAAAGTATTTCCGCTCTAAGAAATATTTGTAGGCCGAAAACACGGTATCTGAAGGGAAGTATCCTAGGAATCCGGGCGGTGGGATGTTCCTGGATTTAGCAACCAAGCCCATGGATTCTTGTCGCGTATTTCTTTTCTATTTTTCTGTTTGCGAGTCAATCGGCCGGCCCGATTTCTGCACCCGGTCAATATTTTGGGAAGTCAGCTGTTCGTCACAATCATTAACTAACGTGCGTTTCTTCCAATCTTCCAATTTCGAAGGCGATGAAACCTGATTGATAAACAGCTGACCTCCCAAAATATTCAACTTTCCGTTGCAATCGGCCCAGGTTGGCAAAGAAGGTCCGGTGAGCCGGCCCAAACAGACACACACTGATTCTTTAATATAAACAGTCCTCGTTTCCAGCCTCATTTCATAACCTTTCTCCGATATCGCCACAGCAGGTACCTCTTGCACAGGTTGATGGCTCCTTTCGTTTCTGATTGCTGGGATGTAGGGAATCTAGGCATCCTGGAATGTATCCAACTATCGGGCCCGCCCTTCCCAGGGATCCATCCATGACTGGCCCTACAAAATCACGTAGATATCCGAGTCTCCTAGCGGATACGCCTCTCCATGTGGCTGTACACCATGGTGACATAAATCGCACTTCTCTGCTCCTCGAAGATAGCTGTACAGATCTCGAAGCCCTTGGCTCAACCGGAGAGACAGCTTTATTCATCGCAGCAAAAGACGACCGTATAGATATTGCACGACTTCTGGTTAAGCACGGCGCAAATGTCAATGCAAAATCCATAAGGCAACCAGTCGGACATGGATATACAGAAGGATATACCATCCTCCAGATCGCATCACATCGAGGCCATCGTAACATTGTGCATTTACTGCTGGAAAGTGGCGCAGACGTCCACCATCACATTGATGTTGACGATACAACAGCACTTTGGTATGCTATCAATGGCCGCCACATCGATGTCGTGCACTTGCTGCTCGGTTGGGGGGCAAGCCCAGTTGTGCGTGCCACAGAGAATTTTACAGCTTTACATGCTGTAGCTGCACGAAATTGGCATGAAGGAACGGAACTCATTACTCTCCTTATTGAGCAGCATGGAGCTGACGTGCACGCAGTAACCAGTGGTGGTAGATCTGTTCTCGACCTCGCTGTTATCGCCGGTAGCTTTGAGCCCGTCAGATTGCTGTTGAAGCATGGGGCAAACTTCCACACTCCTCCTCAGCTCCACAATGCTGCGTCGAGGGGGCATTTGGAGCTAATGCACTGGTTTCTCGAGAATGGTGCAGAGGTGGGACAGCTTGATGGCAGAGGAAACACCGCCCTACATTCGGCTTTGGAAGGCCTAGATCACGTCGAGGTCGTGCACCTACTGTTGAAGTATGGTGCAAATTCAAATGTATGTACCAAACAGGAAGGTTTATCAGCATTGCATCTTTGTGCGAAATACGGAAGCATCAAGAGCATGTGCCTCCTGTTAGAGCATGGTGCCAGTGTCGCAATGTATGCCAAAGAAAATGGAACACCCTTGCATAGCGCAGTCACCTCTCCCCTGATAAACGATCCCAACGCTGGAGAAATTGTCCGCCTGTTGCTTCTGGCAGGTGCTGATCCTAATGCATGCATTGATGCAATGACGATGGATTATCTGTGAAGCGGTTAGCAAGGATGCGTGGCAACATCAGTGTATTGCATGCTCTTGACCTTCAGCCCCTTGGTTTCAATTTAGAATCTTGTTTCAGTCCTAATTCCCCACCAACAAGTGGAGGAGACGTAGAGAAACAGAAACAGCATGCAGAGCAGTCCATTGGAACCCAGGCCGACCACTCGTTGGAGTACTTGAAAGGAGCCGAGCTCTCATTCGAAGATGTATCCTCGGTGATTCTTCATTATGAAGATGTGACATCTGAATACTGGACGGTTGCCCATCACAAATTCATTGCTTCTACCCTTGTCAAACGCTTTGATCTCACCTCTGATGCACGTTACTTGGATTTTGCCATTGAATTGCAGTATATCTATAATGAAACAGAGAATGCAGCGGATATGTTGGGCCTTGCCACATTGCTTCTTGAGCGATACAGGAAGGTTTCAAATTCCTTCATCGACTTGGATCGGGCCATGCATGGGTTCCGTACAGCTATGATCTGCTCCCATGACAGCCAAGACCGTTACAAGGCAGCATGTTCCTATGCTGACCTATGCTTGACGTACAAAGGCGCTATTGGATCAATGCGACCCTTCAGGATTGTGAATAATCTAATACGGGACATTGTGAGCCCAGGTCTGCCTCTGGACTACGCATCAATTCCTCAAGTGCGTATCGTGGTCAGCAACAGTGTTGCTGCTGCAATGGAAGCTCGATACTTCGATTATGGTCTAGAATGGTTTGAGCACAGTCGATGTGTGGTATGGAATCATATCCTTTCTATTCGGATGCCCTTCGACAAGGTCCGCTCTGTTGCTCCAGTTTTGGCCGACAAAAGAGATTTGATTGCCACACAACTCTCAACAATGGGGGAGATGATATTAGACGGTAATATGCGACACCCTGCTTACGTGACAAGTGTTACAGGGCATGGAATATTAGTTCGAAATCTTGAGGAGCTCATCTTGGATGCGAGGAAGCTGCCTGGGCTGGAAAGGTTTCTATCTCCAAAAACTGTTGTTGAGCTTAGAAGTGCAACTATCTTTGGGCCAATCATTATCATAAATGTGGCAGAATGGCGCAGTGACGCCCTCATTTTACAGAAAGGCAACGAAGAGATTTTGCATGTTCCATTGCCTAATGCAAAACATCAAAGTCTTGCCCATCTGTCCTCCGCAGTTGTGAGTCTTCTACGTGGGAGCAAAGTTGAAGTCCGCAAAGGAGTTCTGATGAGGGATGAAGCAGAAATGGACGAAACATTACATCTGCTCTGGACATCAGTTGTTGAACCAGTTTTTCAACGGTTGGGCTTGATAAAGTCACTGCAGGGAGCGAAGACCAAGTTACCACGTGTAACCTGGTGTGTGTCCGGCCCCTTGGCCTTCCTGCCACTCCATGCTGCAGGAATATACGAATCAGCATCTTCGCATGCGGCATTCAAGTATGCTGTACATTCGTACACTCCCTCACTAACTGCACTAGTCGAGGCCCTGCAAAAACGAAAAACAATGCCAAAGGTAGAGGAAATACCGACCATTTTGGCAGTTTCGCAACCCGCTACACCGAAGCAGAGCCCACTCCCGGAGACAGTGACTGAGGTATGCGCCATTAAGAAGGTTGTCGGCGAGAGGCTGAGATGGCTGAATGATTCAGAGGCTACAACTGCTTCCGTGCTGTCCCTCATAGATCAACACCAGTGGATACACTTTGCTTGTCACGCCATACAAGATTCTGCGGAGGCAACCCAGAGTGCGTTCTTGTTCCATGATGGTAGTATAACCTTGCGTCAGCTCATGCGACGCACGGAGGGATCAGGGAGGAAGGCACTCGCAGTCCTCTCTGCATGCCAAACCGCTACTGGCGATACAGATATGCCTGAAGAGGCGGTACACCTCGCCGCTGGAATGCTGATGACTGGCTTTCAGAGTGTTGTGGCGACAATGTGGTCCATCAGAGACAGTGACGCGCCGATAGTCATGGAGTCATTCTATTCCTATCTTTGGCATAAAGCCAAGGGGGATAGTGCTCAGTCGGCTTATGCCTTGCACTATGCAGTGGAGCAGCTGAGGGAGAAGGTTGGAGAGAAGAACTTTCTTCAGTGGACTCCATTTATGCACCTTGGAGTTTGGTGAGTGATGCCTCTAGTCACAAGGATATAGTGCTGATCACTCACTGCTCTGTCAGAGAAAATACTAGGGATATTGACCAGACCCGCGTGCGAGCAGTCAGTGTGGTGATGCTCAGTAGGCTGGCTTGTATTATGACTTACCTGTTCACGAACCATATCTTCTGTTTTCTTGTAGTATCTGTGCGCTCGAGCATGAATTAGGATGTGTAGGCACACCATTAGTTACACCAGTAAAACTGCACTTTCGTCTTTGACATCTTACATCTTTGGCTGCCAAGTTTCAGCATCTTTGTCTTGAAAAAGACATCCTGTGTGTCGGAAAATGTGTCTTCGGAAGTCTTGTGTCTTCAACTCCTCATCTTAGATCTTGATCACTCAGCCGGGAAATTATTTGAAACTTGTACTAGTAAGGATGGAAAGCTGTCATTTCATGAACATACTTGAAGTTCTGGCCAGGCTTGTACTCAAGAAGATTTAACCATCCGCAAGGAGAAGTGAGCAGAGAGGGTGTTGATCGGGACATCTGTTACCATGCGGAGGAGGCCTGGAAAGGTAAGATGAACATTTTCAGGGTTACTGCAACTGTCTGAACGGCGCAAGAGACTCTGAGAAATTCAACGCAGAAATTCAAGTGCGAGTTGGGCAAAATCATCAAGATGCAACGAAATTTGCCCAAGCCATTTAAGCTCCGCTGGCCTGTGCGTAACTATGTGATGTTCGATGGATGTTGATTAACGATCACTCGCACCTTTGTCCTTTCCCCTCATCCAAGTCATCCCTGACCCCGCTCTCCCGCTCTCCCCCGCCTCTGCTCCTCCTGCTCTTGGCCATTGGGCCCATACCACTTTCTGCTGTCTCGCTTGGTGGTGCTTGCCAGCTCTTGGATGTTGTCGGGATGATGTGTCTGTTTCAGTCGCGCTTACTCAGTGTTGGCTGCTCGTCACGACAAGGTGAGCCTGAAGACCTCCAAGCTCAAACCCTCAAGCTTCAAGATCTCTCAAGCTCCAAGCCCTACAAGTGGTCTCCAAAACAAACTTTAACTGCAAAACCATTCAAGCTCAAGCCCTCAAGCCGCTACTGTGCCATGTCAACATGTGCTACACAACACTATACCTCGGGATCCCTATCAGAGCCTCTAGAAATCCCCAAGCAGAAAAACTCATGTTCTCTTAACTTTTAGAATGCATAGAAGTCCCCACTGACACACATCTAGGTCATTTCTACATGCCCAGATGCTGGTAGACCGAATTGACCCCCAAAATCACCCCCAGACCCATCTCACTGACTATAAAATATTTTTGCCATTTTCTTTCTTTCTATCAATATTTGCGCATCAATTAGGCCGAATTATCTAACTACTTCCCGTTTCAATCCATGCAGAATACATTGAGATATGGGCAAATCTGTCGTGGGGATCAGAAAATGCCCAAAATGGCAATTTTCTGATTTGCGCCTACTGTAAATTCCCTGCTGTTTCCGGATTCGATTTGCTCCTACAGAATCCAAGGTATAAATGAGTCGATCTTCTCAAGCACACCAGGATGACACCTAGGTATGCGCGCCCAGCACTAGGACAATATCGGTTTGATGGCGGTTGGACTGCACCTGCCTCACCTGGCGTAGAAACTCCTCGATGCAGCGCAGCACGCCCGTTCGACTCGGGATCGAGCCTTGTGATGGTTCCGAAATTCTTTTTCTTGTTCGGTCCAACAAAAATCGTCCAACTATCGGGTCCTCCTGCTGCTCAGGGATCGAGGTCACTTTTGCTGCTTACCGCATAATCCTGAGTGATACTGTACCCCTGCAGCTGAAATGTTTGGGGTCCAACTTTGGTGGACGCGTTCGACAAGCCGTTCAAATTGGTTGCACCTCGAATATTTAACCCGCCTGTACATGTTAAAAATCAGATCGATATGGTTGGATGGCAGTTGGACCGCACCTGCTTCACCTTAAAATGAAATCCCTTATGACTGTGCAGAGATACCCGTTCGACTCGGGATCGAGCCTTGGTGCAGTTCGGAATTTCATTTTCTTCCCCGGGCCAACCAACATCTTCCAGTTGTCGGGGTACTCCTGCCGCTCAGGGATTTGATCACACTTTTGCTAACCACTGAATGGTCCTGATGGATATCCCTGCAGTTGGATGCAATTTGGGTGGACAAGTTCGACGAGTCGGTGAATTAAATGCAGCCCTCATAATTACTAGCCCACTTGTGCAGATTGGGAGTGGAGTCAATTCCCGCTACCGTAAGGTACGGGTCTTATCCTATACTTTACAAGGGATTGGTCGGCCGCTTCGCGGCCTCCCATCCCCTTACGTGCATTTAAAAAGTCTCAGAGGGCAGATTGGGAACAATATATCATTTGGTTGAACTGAAAACTGAGTTGAGTTCAATATACACGTTGGCACTGACAGTGAAGGAGCGAGCTTGAGATGCATTATAAGACAACAACCCAAGTTGATTGCCCTTCATCCCAGCTGTATTTTAAATTCATCTTTTGAGCTTCCCATTCTCATTAGAAGACAATTTGCCTCTGGACTCTATATTTTCCACTTTTCACTCTCGAAAATTAACCCTCCAGGCCAAAGGGTTCTAAAGCACAGAATAAAAGACTCTTCTGAAAATTGTGCCCAATAGCGCCCCAGAAATCTATGCCGTTGAATATGCAATCGGAACCATGCTGGTTTCTTCAAGTTGTTTCAACTGCAGCTCAACTCTTATCGCATCAGAGTTACTTTCCATGTGCTACTACTTCATGCGCTGATAGCAAGATACATGTATAGCTCCTATTTTGCATTCAGTTATGTAGTTGGTATATTTTATACAGATCAAACTTTCTATGCACCTCGGACTTCAACTCAACTTCAATTGACTTCTCAAGCCTGAGATGTTGATTTTTTTGGCGTCAACTTAGAGCATACACCTGCCTGAATGTTCCCCAGAGCCACCTTCGTTTCAATCCAGTGGGAGCAATCAGTCAAAGTCAGCGTCAGGGCAGTGTCAAAGTTTATTAGCAACTTGACGGCAGGTGCCGAGAATGCCGAATAATGACGCTGTCGGCCAGTGGGAAATACAATAGTCGGTCAAGTACGGAGAGCTACCATGGGTATGGCATTAGCGGAAACTCAACTGAGTTTGCCCTGCCGCGACCGGGAAACTTTTAACGGTGAGAAAAGCGAAGTTTGGCCTTGTGTACATTTTTATAGGCGCGCACGCGCTTAAAGTTGATCATGGGGCCAAAAGCCCCGAGGAAGCACTGTTTATTGAGCGCTTCCAAAGCCTCGGGCCTGATCTCTCAAAAGCGGAGTTTAAAAGGCTTCGGACGGAGTTGCATTAACCGTTCTTTAACGATTACCTCGGCGTGTCATTGTACATGTTTGCGCCTTCCCCATTTATCCCATGTCCTTTCGTCTGTCTCTTGCGGCCCACTGCATTCATCTCCATTCATTTACAACTTGCTGTGCACTTCACGCAGCTTCAGTGGGTCTCATGGTCAATGCAGGCGATGCCTTTCCGTTAACTTGGTGCGTGCCGAGAGTACGCGTACGCCATTGTCCATATTTGCCACATTTTCTTTAGCTTTCAATCAAGTACGCACTGCGCTTTTCATTAATTTCCCTTCAATTCAATACCTTTCCTTTTCGTTCCCTTTCTATTTCTCACTGCTGCGAAATCAACCAATTTCTGCGCCGCAGTCTCATACGGATTAACCGTTCTTTAACTTATTTTGCTCGCTCGGTGGTGCAATTGCCCCATATGGCTCTATCTCCGTTGGTTTTGCGTCTCCTATCCTGCAGGCACTCCATTTGTGACGATTCCTCAGCTGGCCATACCCAACTGAGCCAACTCCATTCAGTAGACTCGCAGCACATCTCTCGCTGCGGCGCGGTTATTCTCTCACTGCGCCGCAAAATCTTCTCACTGCGGCCGAATCACCGTGGCGTGAATAAAGGGCCAGCATCCTCGCTCCCCGTTCCTGCCATTTCCCCCTCCCCTTTTGATTTGACGGCCCCAGGCCTGCAACGTTCTGACTCAATTCCTCGGTCCCAAGTTGACCATTTTGCTCTTGCCCTCTTGAATTCAACAGTTTCTGCATGGGTTGTTCTGTCGTAACGTCTGGATGGGCTTTCCATTGTTGGCTTGCTCTGTGCTCAAGCAATTCCTACATTATGCAACATCTTTGCTCACCCAGTAATCCCCAATCTGCACGCAAGCATACTGGACAACAATTTATTCAATTCGCTCCACAGGCACAAAGGAATTCCTTCATTTCTGGATTTACGGCGCATCCCGGCTCGATGCTATCTCACCGGATTCTACGTAAAATGAATTGAAAAATTGCCCATCTTTCCCCGCTCCTCTCCTAGCGTCGAACTGGTTCAATACCACCGTTATCCATGTTGAACGTCCTCGGAGGCACAATGTATTGGCTGAGAATTCTCTAGATCGATCCCATCGTTACCAGTCCTTGGAAATGCTCATGTTCAGGCTACTTTTCACCGACTCGGCTACTCACAGATTTCCATTTGCTGTGTTCCTCCCGGACCATTTTTGCTTCGGTGTTCGCACAATTCACGGCCTGATTTTGCCCGTCATGGAAGAGGATTTCCCGACACTTAACGTGAATCGCCAGTATGTACGTGTGGGTTACATTTTTTCTTTTCGCAGCTAATTCCCTGGAAAAGATTTATCCAAGGTTCACATTCCAGGCGCCGGTAATTCTCCCATTACACTGTTTTTCGTTCCAGCGTTGTATTTCTTACATGTAATGTATACACAATTGTCCATTCGCCTTCGGTTACCGGAGCGAAGCGGCGGTACGTCTTGTAATTTTATAAAGAGGTAAAAAGAGGACGCACAGCTTTTTTGATAAGTCACATGCATAAATCACGAGACTTTGTCGAGTTCTCGCTGCCGGCTGTCGAGATGTCGCCGCCGGTTCCCACGACCAAGGTGCCGCGCGCTACGAGCGTTAGCGAGCGGCAGTGCGGCACCGTAGGGCAGGGTAATAGAATTAAGCTACAGGACTCCGCGCTGGAGGCGGGTCAAATATACTCTGTCGAGATGTTGCCGACGGTTCACACGCCTCGATCGAGGTTTACTGAGGTTTATTTTGAGATGATAGCTTCCACTTCTGTTTCCTCTTGCCTCCTACACTTCTCTGCTATTTTCTCGGTGCCATCTGCTGCATCTTTTCTCCTCTCAATTATTTTACTTCCTCGGTCGCTTCCCTCCTTTGCCCCTATCTCTCTGAAATCTAATCTGATCTTGTGGGGGTGGGCTCCTTGATCCGCTACCGTCATGTAGTTGGACTTCCCACGACTTTGTCTGGGCAAGGACCGACGTGTACTGAAAGCCCATCGCACCCCGGGCTCTCAGCGACCATCGAGACAGTCGACTGCCCCCTCCGTCGCCACGGTAACCACCCCGCCACTCATTTTGAGCCCGTAATTCTGTACGGTAGGAGTGAATCCATATTCATTCCCAAGGTTCTGGATCATCTCCGTGAATCTTCGGAGCGAGCATCACTGGCCTACGCTGCTGTTGCTACACTTTGAGCCCGACCCATCGTGCACCGCTCCCCTCCTCAATGCTCCTGTGCGCCACTCCGTTTGTACGCCCCAGATAATGTAATAAACGGTCTTTGTTCTGCTTCTACTGAGTCGAAGCCTTCTGCTACGGACCCGCATCTGCAAAATTCCCCCATGCGAAGGGAAAACGACTCCTCGTCTCCCTGTTCGTGGGAACCAACACAAAGAGTAAAAGGCCCGATTCAGCGAAGCTGTGTCGAAATCACCCACGAAGCAGGGGCGTGTAGTGATCTCTGTGCCTCGTGGGGGGTCGTGAGACAGAAAGTATAAAGTTTGGAGAAATATGGGCCCGAGAGAGCGTCCAGATGACGCAGTTGAATCCTGAGGAAGGCTTTCGAGGGACCCAAGTCCGTCATCTGAAGACATCCGAAGACACGTGTATTTGTCGCGTATCAAACTGGACCCACTGAAATCACTCAGTCTCTTGCTCGCTCTTTTGCTCTTTGTCTCTTTGTCCAATCCTCCAGTGGCGTGCCGCAGAACGCTGTTAAAAATGGAGCCTCCTCCCTCAACTGTCTCTAACTCCTCTGCATCTCATCATGGCTCCCCCGCCGTCGAACCGTCCTCTGACTCGCTCCAAATCCGTTACCGCCCCCGCAGTGCCGGCCGCTGCACAAACTCTCTCGACACCCTCCGAGGTCGTCTCCTCTGGCTACGCTGACTGAAGCACGGCCTCTGCGAAGGGGAAGACTCCAATCTCGAGCCTCCACTTCAACAAAGATGGCCGAAACACCTACAGTATGTCTTTCACGACCCTATGCATCCAGACCCTGAGCTTTCTGTCAGCGGGTACAACCGTTAAACCAAGCTCCAGCGCGACCCGCCCGTCTGTGTTCGGCTGCTCCTCGAACTCTTTTGCCCCCCTGGCTACGGATGCGGGGACCACAATCGACGAGGAGATCGTGGCTGATCTGATAGGGATGGACTATCCAGAGGGAGGAGAAAGCTTGGGAGGTGACATTAGCTCCTCCGACCTTAGCGTGCGCGATACCCTCCTTCTGCTGCATTATTTCGCTAAAAACACCTGCGTAGGTGGAGGACATTCCAGCCTCCTCGTCGACCCCGCGTGACACTGTCAAAGATCTGGCACGCAAGCTCGCGAAACGCGCTGGCCCCTGGGCAAACCCCCCGGCAGGTGCAAGCTCTACTCCCACCGTGCCGTTCTCCTCACTCGTGGCCGCCGCGTTCAATGCGCTCGACAAGGATTCCCCGTTCCTTGCCCCCACTGCCACCACCTCCTCCGGCCTCTCCTCGGCGAGCACTACAGAAGTGAATCCATCCCCCCGGCCGCATCTGCTCCCGCTCCCGACCCCGTCACAACGTCCGCTCCCGCCACCAGCAATGTGTCGATGGGACAACGTGCTCGCTCCGCAATGCTTGAAGGAGACGGTGAGACGGAATTGCCTGCTATGACCACGCTGAGTAAGTCTCGTTTAGCCCACCCAATTCGGACCTCACCCTCCCTGCCTCCAGAGCCATCCTCTAACGTGCAGCCAGCCCCAGAAGAGAACACCCCCGCCTTGCTTGCTCCCACTGTTGCAGGTGTCGCCGACCCCCCGCAGCCGACCCCCGCCACCACAACTGCCATGCCTGCCGGCACCAGTGCTGGGGTCATTTCTGCGCCATCCTTCGCTGCCGTCGCCTCGACCCCGCCCAGCCCTCGTCGCACTCGTTCTAAGACCCGGGGTGCCACCAAGGGACAAGCCCCCACATTGTCCTCGACCACGCAGCAAGCCGGTACTACCCCAGTGCAGCCCATGGTGACCGCACCTGCGGTCACTATTCAGCCCGCCGTCAAAACCAATGCACAGTCGCCCCCTACCGTCATTGTCATTGCCCAGCCCACTGCCTCGCAACCGGCTCCTGCCCTGCAGCCCGCCCCGACTGCCGCTACCCCCGCCGCTGTCACCCAGGCTGAGCCAACCCCCGCCGCAACACAGGGGTCGCCGGCTGCTCATGTGCAAGGCTCCGCCGCCGCAGCACAACTGGTCCTTCCCGATGGCAACAACCCTCCTGTCCAGCTCACTG
>JARJLF010002975.1:0-24959 GCA_029378395.1 Mycena leptocephala
TCATCAGTGTTGGCCCTAAGGGTTAAGGCCTTGATTCGATTAAGACTTATTAAGGCCTTAACATAAGCCTTAACCGTCAGGCCGCCATCACCTTAAGGCTTAAGAGTACGGGCCGGTAGTCATTCTGTCTCTCCTCCAAAGAAACTTGTGATTGAGAGTGCTTTTCCCAGTTTTAAATCTGGCCACTCCTAACTACTGGTCAGTTCCAATCGGTTCTGCCATTTCAGAAGCCCAACCCCTGGCCAGTATCTACGTAGCGCAACCAATGGGAGCAACAACAAGAATCCCAGCATCCCAGTGTCAGGCCGCCTTGAAAAAAACCACCCTCCAAGGCGGGACTTAGCGCGATGGAAAGTAAAAGCAAAAGTGCTCAGGGCGTCCAATGGAAGTTGGGAGGGGGATCCTAATCTATGATGAAACTTCGAGCGTCCGAGCTCAGAGCTTCGAGGATCCGATGGAGAAGGAGGAAGCACTGGTGCCCGGGAATAAGGAGCCTCTTCGAACGTCACGCAACGACTCTAAACTCCAAACTTCGATCGTCCGCGCCTAAAGCTGACAACGCACGTATTCGTATCCTGCCTCCCCAAACTCTTAAGCTCCCAGTTCGCCTGCATGGTGCTCAGCGTCGAGTAGTGCGTGTACATCGTATCGTCCGTCGTCCCGCGCAGCTTGAGGGGAATCGCGCCGCCTAGGTGCGTGGCTCCGCGTTAGGATCGTCTCGTGATGGGGAGAACGGGAGAGAATAGGGAATGGAGGGAGGGAATGGGAGCGAGAATGAAGGAGGGAAATAGGAAATGGAGAAGCGGGAACGCACCCAACGCAACAGCAAAGACATTATTCTGGATCATGTACGTCTCCGTCTCGTCGAAGGTCAGTAGGATGAGCGTCTCCTCGTCGTTCACGCGCGGGTCGGTGAGCAGGGGGAGGAGCCAGTATTCAAGGAAGGAGGCGGCGAAGTCTATGGTGGTGTCGTGGGCGTCGTTGACCTGTGGGCAGGCGTTTAGCGATTAAGACAAATGACGTATGACAAAACGGAGAGGGAATATGAAGAGGAGCAGGAAAGGAAGCAGGGAAGGAGGGAGGAAAGAGGAAGGGAAAGAGACACGAGATGCACCATATTCGGCGTAACAAACACCCACTGCGGCAGCGTGCCATTGACGACATCGTTCACAAAGTCGTTGAAGGTGCGGATGCGTTTCACGCGCTGCGGGTCCTGCGAGATTGCGTCGTAGATGACCAGCGGACTGTGCTTGCGGACGTAGTACGGCTGGGACAGATAAGCAGAAACGCACTTGAAGCCATAAAACTCATCGGCAGGCATGTTCTCCTGCTAGGTCGCCCACGAGACGTGCTTGTCCTCGAGCAGGTCGACGACGGTGGAGATGTTGAACGGGAAGTGGTACATGTTGTCGTCGTGCATCCCGAAGAAGTCCCCGCCGATCGCTGCAACGTCTAGAATAGAGACAGTACCCACTCAGTCAGCGTGGGTGTTGCAAGTATTATTAGGACGAGTAACACGCACAGTTGGGCTCGGAGGGGTGCGTCACGGCGTTGTAGTTGGTGATGAGTATGCCCTGCTCCGCGAGGGACTCGAATATGGGTGTCGAGGCCGTCGTCTGACCGCGCAACGGAGACGGTCAGCGACTAGAAGAACTAGAGAAGGCAAATTGACGCACGGCAAAGTCGGTGCTCTCCGGCCAAATCTGGATGATGCGGTTGAACGCCTTGCCATGCATGTCGGCTTGTCCTTGAGTGTGCTATTCGAGAAGCTGGTGTAGTTGGCCGTCTGCACCAACGGGCCCTGGGACGGCGGTGCGAAGACCTGGGCGGAGGCGGCCGCGGCGAGGCGCACAGAGGACGCGACGAATAGAACGGCAGCGAGCCTAGTCATTAGCAGGAGTAAGGTTGGGGCATAGGGCGCATTGAGCAGCTTTAAATGCTCGATGCAGATGGATTGGGCGAGGTGCGCGTGCGAAAACGTGCGTAAGCTCATTGGCTGCGTCAATTGATCGCCGCCGGCAGCACAACCTCGCTTTCTGCTCGCAACCTCCTCGGCAGAACATCGCGCTACGGACGATGAACAGACGCTCATTACGAGTACCACGCTGGCAGCCCTGCACTCCCCTTTGTATTTCTCTGGATGGCCTGGTGGACCGTTACGACCACAGTTCTCGGTTCAAGTCCCCAAGATCCTGCGTGCATCTGGCTTGGTGCACGAAGACGACGTGGTGCAGCCGACTTTCCGTTCCTACTTCCTGTACTTTCCATCCCCTAGTTCTCTGTGGCTTCGCGTGCTCGCTCGGTGTTTTCTGACTCTGTCCTTCTGAGGACTTGAGAAACGGGAGCGGCGTAATCGTTTCTGTAGTCTTTCCTACAAAGACTGTTCAAGAATACAACCTCATACTTTGTACTCTTTCTGTCGTTCCGAGGCCTTCGGAAACGAGAGCGGAGACACTGTTTCTCTAGCCTCTCGTACATAGACGCTTCAAGAATACAGCCTCATAATTCGTGCGGTTTCTCGGCGCCCCGTTTGGTACTATGGAGCATATATGCATGCGTCTTGCCCGTCGTCGCATCCACGGCCGCGATCCTCTCGCTAATTTTCCGTATTCCTCCGCGGCTGATTCTGCCTTATCTTTTCCATCTCGCTGATCCTTTCATCTTTCTTTCCTCGCTCCCGTTTTCCCCTTGTTTATCGCGGATACCGACCGCATGGCACAACTGTACAAAAATACACCAGCAGGCGTGGGAAGAACCGTTGGTTTTGGAGGCTTCGCGTAACGCGTTGTTCAATTGCGGCCCTGCGGGCGGAGCGGCGAGGCACAGGCATGGATGTGGCGCGGATAAGTGGGTATTTTATAACTCTGTCTTTCCTTCAAGTGACGCGTCTCTATTCGACACGATAAATTGTTCACTCTCTACGACCACTTCGAATTTTTTGTGTAACTGGGTATTTTATATTTCATTCTTCCCTTTGGCACGCAAGCCGGCGTCGATGCTTGGCACGTTGTTCACTCTTTCCGTGACTATTTCCTGGTCCACTTAATTTAATACCTTGCTTACTACTGAATTTTATCCCCGCAGTGACCCTCCACACCTCAAATTGCCGTGCATCGTCGCACCTCGCCACACAGTGCCGCAAATTAGCTGCTACGCCCGAGAATCCACCCGAGTCCCGCAGTCGACATTCTCGCGGGGGCCTAGGCATGTGCTTTGGCGGAGCTTCTAATTGTTGAAAGCCAGAGGCCTAGAGCCACAGCTTTAGGGTCAACTTAACACTAAAATAACTATTCGCGGTCATTTAACCTTTCGATTGAGATTTAATTTCGTGGAAACGCAGACTTGGAGGTCTATCCGGCGTCTGGGCGACAAAGAAGATTAGGTTGCTGGCGGCCTTATTTTGTGAGCCATTCCAGCAGTTTTTTGCATTCAGAAACCATTGACATTCATCTAGCTTGATATTTCACAGGGGCATGCCCCACTGCTTAAATTCCATAAACCGCAGACGCTTATGAACAGTGGTTTGCTCGCTTATTGATGGCTCGGAGAAATTGCGGCGTGTTTCCCTCGTGTGCATGTGTAATGCACATTGATGGGTCATGGGTTCAAACCTGCGTAGCAGTGTTCTTTTTGAAATACCACATTTTATTTAGTGGCAGACTCAAAAATAGACAAGGAATGTTGATCACACATACAACAGATTACTGAACTCTCTGTAAGCATATTCTCTACAGCAATTCTATATTTTTTTCCAGCCTTCATGACCTTGTGCTTTTTTAACAACTTGTAGTGAATAATTTTCAAGACAGAAATTCAGTGGATCTGACATATGCCATCAGCGTGAATCATACTTGTGCTATTCTATGAACCTTTTTTGAAACAACATTCAAGATAATGTATCAGTTTGCCTGGGTCCCATTTTCTGGAACATGCCAAGTTGCAATATACTGTGCTCCACTCATCATCCCAGCACGCTCGATGAGGCACCCATTTTGAGGTTATGGATCTCAGGTACTGTCAGGGGAACCCCCGCCCGGCCTCGGTCACCCGGCATCCAGCGCCCGGTGCCCGGTCGACCGGCCCAAGTTACGTAATCCACCTATGGAACCCTACAGGTCGCTTATGCAATGGCATCAAGCCTGTGATCAAGCCCGGGACATCTGCCGATCACTCCGGTCATGTGCTACTAGTCAGTAGCCTACTTATACCCACGACCTAGCATGGGAATCCTTAGAGTTTCTTCTCTTCGGATTCCCCTCGCTAGGTGCGTATCTTCTTGTATTTAGCTACTTCTTATTCATCTCTTCGGATTCCCCTCGCTAGTCCCTTGAGATTCTCTGGTCTAGAGGTTGCCCTTCCAGGTACCCAAATGGTAGCATATAAACACTGACTGGCCTAAGTTCTGTCTGGCACCATACCATTAGTTCCTCCTCAAAGACTACAAACATTTGGTAGAGGAATTTTGCCTGTATCCCTCTGAAGTCTTGTACTTTTCAAGATGTTGACTGTGTTCCAAGGAGCCAAAGAAGAGATTCTAAGCTCCATGGATTGCATTGAATAAGGGAATATTTGCTGTGTACCTAACACACCTGAAAGAAATTCAGCAATGCAGACAGATATATGTCTACATAAAGTTCAGTAATTTTTAGAGGTCCTTGTGTACTTCTGAGTCTGCCAGCAAATGAAAGGTGATATTTTAAAAAGAATGCTGCTATGCAGGTTTGAACCCATGACACATCAATGTGCATTACACATGCACACGAGGAAAACACGCCGCAATTTCTCCGAGCCATCAATAAGCGAGCAAACCACTGTTCATAAGCGTCTGCGGCTTATGAACTGATACGCGGCAGAGCATGCCCCCTGTGTTTGCCCATCCCTTTCAACCCAAGATTTCAACCTCAACTCAATCCTACTATTAATACCCACAACCCATACAAATCTTAGACCAAGCGCGCAATTATTGAAGGCCCTACAGCTCACAAAGCAATGCTTCTCTGAAGATCCCAAGAACTATACTGTATGCCGAAATCTGATGTACTGTTCACAGATAAGTACCGAAACCTTTATATTTCCGGGATGCGGTCGTTTGGCCCTCCATGATGATATACAAATCATATTTTTACTCCAGGTATTGCGGCCGGAACATCTGTTTCTATGTCAAAATCCCATCAAGATTTAGCGCTTTGACCGTTTTAATGGCGGCAAGCCACCTCCCCTCCGCCGACGCGCGATGACGCAATGTCGATCCTTCTATCCCACCAAATCTCGTGCCACATCACCCCCAGCTCCCTTGTAAATATGGCCACTGAGCCACCTGTCTGTAAAAATGCGCCATCATTCGAGTCCATCTCGGTCCCTCTCTGCCTATTCATATAAGTACATTGACGCGGTATGATGGATCTTGTTCATGGGTATCACAGAGTGGGAAATCGATACAATATTCGAAGCAGAAGTCTTCGTTTGCGGAGAACGAAAACGGAGAAGCAGACATCAAATAGGAGTTGAAGACCGCTGCGCATCAGCATGGTCTGTCAACATTAGTGTCGAAATCGTAAGGGAGGAGATGCATCTGCGTAGCTTGGGGAGATAGATGCCATACCACTCGCATAATGGTCACACTCTTGCTCATAGGAATTGAAGGGTCAATAGACAGGTCAGAACACACAGATATGCGAAGTGTGACACAGACAAAAATGCAAGAATAGGAAGAAACAAGAATGGAACAAGCGGCAGGGGTTCCGTGCTGATTGCACCGCGGAGTAAGAGACCCGCTTAAGCTCCGTACAGGCTCAGGCGATGCGGAGACTTGCGCACAGTCTCCCAAGAGTCCGAGATTCGGCAGCGAAACCTTATTTAGATGGCGCAGAGCGTCGAGATACACCGCCCAGAGATGCAAATCCTAGCTCAGATACCAAGAGATATTGCAGAGCGACGAGATAGAATCAAATGTGAATGCTGCGAGGATGCTCGAACAAAATTACCAGAACGGAAACGAAGGACAAATCAGCGAAGCCAAACAATTCAAGAAGAATAAGCACGCACCAGACCGATTGATGGAGGAGACAGCAGTGGCGCCAGGGTGGGACGTGGGAAAGAACAGCAAAAGCTCTGAGGCACAGTTGAACTTGATGCGAAGGGAGGGTGCCGTTTGTGCTGGATAAATGCGGGAGATATTGTCGCTGGAAGTTTAATCATTTAACAGAAAGCATCGGGAACGCACAGGCACGGACCGATACTGGAGGGATTGGCGGTCATAACCAAGGCAGAGAAGAGGGGAAAATGGCGAATGAGTGTAGCACGAGAGGAGAAATAGCGTATAGATCAGCACAAATGGGCCGACGTAGTTGATCATAACCGCATCCACTGGAAGCGGAAGTGAATGAGGAATTGAGGATCGACCGCCTCAGGAGGTGGAATTTGACTGCCTATTCAAGCGTGGGAGAAGAAAAAAGATAAACAACGTCAGATTCGCAGAAGACACAGCTCGGCGCGCCATCAAGCAATAATATCCACGGACGCGCAAGCCGATTGTAGCGCGGGTCAGGTGAATTCGCGAGTTTGCGTTTGTGAACCCCAAATATCCACAGTGGTCCGCAACAGAACGAGTACGGGGCAGGAGTCCGTGTGGCATGGGGACCGAGTGATGCCGCAATTAAACGGGAATATTTGGGAGGGGGCAGCGCACCAAAGCTATCCGCCAGCTCAAGATCATGGCTCTCATACCGCGTATTCCATGGAACCAAAAGCCACCAAACGGGAAAATCGAGCAAAAAAAAACGAGAAACGAAAACGAAAACGTCTATATATATACTGCCGTGCTGCCGGCTGCCGGCTGGCGATGGCCGTAATAACGCAACAGTAACGTCCCGCTTAATTAAGCGGTCACTCTGGCGCATCACCCCGCCCTCTGCTAACATGTGTGAATCTTTCTCAGACTGTTGAAAATCATAACCTCTGGTTCATACATATTTGGGGCCTATTCTGGATCCCCATCTACGGTCCATTTAGCTACCTGTACCCCCAAATATGGGCAGATCACATCTATCAATGTCACTCAGTTGTCACTTGGTCTAGACCATCTCCATCAAACTACGACGTGTCGGATGTCGTCCGTCCGCCGTCCGCCTATCCCGCCACTGTGCCCGCCACCCGATGTGTCCCGCACCTATTCTTCAAACAGAGAATGTAAGAAACTAATAGATACATAAACTAATATTGAGTATACCGCTCATATGAAAGGAGTCCCACTTCCAAAACATGCCTAATGACCGAGAGATGTGCTCCCCGACACGCTGGACGTCGAGGTCGACGTCCGTTAACATTGGTCGGAGCTTTTCGGCTTGATTGATCGGACTGACGCACCGGGGCCCATTGATGTGACGTTTTGTGACTAGCTACATTAATTAACCGTTCTTTAACGATTACCTCGGCGATTCTTTGAATCTCTTTGCGCACATCCCCATCTGGTGTATCCCCTTCCTTCCGCCTCACCTATGGTCCTCATTAATGGGCGTCAAAGTTGCTCTGCGCAATTTCATTTTACGGTTGAAAACCCCATGTGGCTAAACAGCTGACCGACGCGCAGCGTTTCTTGACAGAATGCTGTTACCTAGGCTGTTCATCGCAGCAGCTGCCGCAGCCCATTGATTTTAATCAAGCCGGGAAGCCACGTAGTCCCCCCCTCTCGACATATAAACAGGCAGCATTTCTTTACGTTCGGACTAGCAATCTGTCGCCCCCTGTTCACCCCTCAATTTACTGCCGCTGTCTTCAAATCAAGACACTTCTTCTGATCTGAACGCTTCTGTCTTCGTCTCGGGTTCTTCCTCTATTATCTGTGAAATCAAGACTGCTCCGCTAATACTTGGGGATCTTCTTGCGTGCTCTGCGGCATTTCCTCAACTAGGCATCTCGCATGGAACCCTTCTCGGCCCCGCTGACACTAACCGATGTTTACATGTGGGATTGCAGCGTGGATCAATTTCATTTCGTTCTACGCTGCTGGATGCAGTTATCCCTCTTTCTGGTTGTTTGACAATCCTTCGGACTCCCAGGAACTCATGGGGTGATATTCTGGGTGGCCAGCTGCCGTTACTACTTTCACGTTCAATCTCTGTTGTCTTTTGTCCACAGCTGGTTTATCGACTGGCTGCTCCGTTGCTCTGCTTTTCGGCACGAAACTACCGGGAATTTTATCCATGGTATCTACAACTCGTGCTTGATTATTGAAGGCAAGACATCGCAATGCACTGTTATTCAAGTACTTACGTCTAGCGCAGGTTTATCGTTTATGACGATTTTCGATCTTCTATTCGTATGTTGAAATGATTATTTCATTTGTTATATACCGGAGCGAAGCGGAGGTCGTCTTGTTACCTTTAACGAAATGCTTCGCGATTCTTTGTATCTCTTTGGTTTCATCCCCATATGGCTTATCTCCTTCCTTCCTATTCCCACCTAGCTCTCACTCCTCGACGTCAAATGACCTCGCGCAGTCTGAGCGGCTTTCAACCATAATAGTCCGCATTGGCAGATCTTGGAATGCATCCTAAACCGTCATGAAATTTTGCCTCAGAACCCCATCCCATCCGGCTAAACAGCTGACCTTGCCACAGTCGGTTCTCAACAGAACGCAGTCGACCGCAGTTCTGCTGCCCACGGCGCAGCCACTTTTCTTTTGATCAAGCCGAATTGCCACGCAATCCCACAGAAGATTCTCCAGATATATAAAGCCCGTAGTGTCTGTCGTTCAGACCAGAAGGAATCTTTTGCCCGTTGCCTCGTTCTCAAATTACTGGACTTGCGCAACATCCTCCACCTCACTTCTGTCCGCTTCTTGCCCTTGGTCTACTCTGGATTGGCTCTGGGTCACTTCTACTGTACTGAATAGCGGGTATTTCTAGGCTAGCTCCACGCTGACGATGTATCCGCTTGCTCTCTTCTATCGCAGTCATTTGTGCCTCACTCAATTGCCACTGCTATTCTGCTGTCGCCTTCCATCCACATCCAATAGGGTGTTTCACAGTTGGCTTTCCGGGCCAACTTGGGCTCCAACTTGGCCCTCAATTTGGTCCAAAATTGACCAAGTTGGAGGTCCAAGTTGGAGAGTTAACTGTGAACGCCCAAACAGCTGATTTTGTCGCGAATTCGCAAGTTGGGTATTATCCTGATTGATGTGAAACAGGCGCAGTAGCCGAAGTCGGAGCTCCAAGTTGGGGGCTCAAGTTGGCCAAGTTGGAGGCCGAAGCTGGAGCCTAAGCTGGGCCAAAATCCCAACTGTGAAACACCCTAATGGCTCCCTAATTGGTGGTTCAATTTTTTCTCCATGGCGTTGATCGACTGGAAATTTTAATGCCCACGCTCGGCTCCTTCATCTATCGATTGGAAATCCATTGGTTGGACTTGTTGAAGTATTTCGTGAAAGTCTCGCAGTCAGAGTTGGAGTTGGTTTTCATTTGTTCCGGTCAAGTGCCGGTGTCTTTTTTGCTATATTTGTATTGTTCACTCGCACTAATTTAAATGACATTCATGACTCCATTTGTCTTCAAGGATACCGGAGCGAAGCGTCGGTCTGGCTTGTGTAGCTAAATGGACCGTAGATGGGGATCCCGAACAGGACCTTGGACTGTCTGATGGGTAGCCTCGGGGAAATTTGTGCAGCCCTTTGCTGCGGCCACCTGGTCGCCAGCCGGCAGCCGGCAGCACGGCAGCATATATATATAGACGTTTTCTTTTTCGTTTCTCGTATATACCCTTTTAGAGCCTAGGGACGAAGCGGTGCTCAGTGATCCTCTGCAAACGCGCAGAGGTCTCGATGGAATGACAGCGTACTTATACAAAAAGGCGAGTAATTCGACGCAGAAAGGGATAGGTACGAAAAGGGATAGGCAGACAGTGAGCGCGAGATGAATGAGTCGAGAAAAGACGATTTCAGCGGATGCGAAGAGAGGAAACTCAATTGGAAATATATCTGCATGGAGCAATTGCACCGCCGACGAGGCATTTGCTCAAAGACCGGTTAATCCACCCGGCTTCAGGAAATTGCCAATAACGTAAAATAGATGGTCAATAGAAGGCGCTAGAAATGACGGCAATGCCTCATTCCCTGACATACGGATCCGATTCGGCCACCTCTGTCTGTATCCAGGGTCCTCACGAAATACAGGGTGAAACCGACGGTCGGGGGATTTGTTTTGGCTGGGATGTTTTGTGTCCATCCCAGGCCACTGCACGCATGGACGAGGACAGTGGACAGACCCAACACTACCGCTTGTATCCCCTTCAATATGAAGCTCGAAACCTTGCTGGTCGTGGAGTGGAATGCCACGAGAAGGGCCAAATTCATCGTGCTGGAGACATGTTAAGTAGAAATTGAGCCGCGGATCGGAAAGGTGCAGACCTTTGGAGGGCAGCGCTCTCGATGACAATTACAAGGACCGCCTGCGATTTCGTAAGATTACCGATACATCGCAGATGGATGCCTGACCGTGAGATGCCGCCTCCTGCTGTAATTGCTTGAAACCGGTAGGAGTGTTCCGTTGACACTCACGATCTTCCAGGTGATCATCCCTGGAAACGTTCCGCTCTAAAACCAACATTCGTGACCATGGCTGTGCAGTTGGACTCAAGATCTTCCCGCCCATTCGCCGGTTCACGAGGCAGTGCTCACAATCTCTCACCAGTTCCACAACCTCCACCGAGCGTTCCGCCACACATGCAAGCTTCACCCGCGACAATTTCCAGAGGGATGGTGAACAAGGAATCAGTGACGGCCAGTCGATCATCCCCGGGCTCCCGGTTGGGTTCGCTGCTGGAGAAATGTTGTCGCCACTATCCAATTATGCGCGGCATCGGCCCTGGACATGTCATTCCCTCAGCCGGAGATTTGTCTCGCGGAGGTGGTTCATGCTGGCATTTGTGGCGATCGTTGTTCTGGCGGTGGGCACTACAATCGGTATAGGCATCCCAACGCTCGTGGTGATCGGCAACATGAGCCTCTGTCCGTACGGCCTGTCGATGGCAACCCACCACGAGACGGGGTGAGTTTCCCCAATGCAGCATCGTGATCATTCTCATTTGTCAATGCACAGTTGTTCCTGTATGGTGGAGTGCGCAGGTGGGACATGGATAATAAAGTGTTGTGTGCGTCCGTCCGTTTCTTTGAGATGTGCCTTCTAAATCAATTCAGCCGTGCGCTGGGTACCACATCAATGCGGAGTGTCATTTGCTGCACCCGCTCCCGGCGGACTGCATTGGACTGCAGTCCGACACGCTTTTCTTCACGGACGGGTGCGCTAGACCTCGCGGCCGTAGTTTCTCGCCGACCATTACTTAGAGACGCACTTGGCATTCCGTCGTTCAATCAATCAAATGCGGTCCTGAATTTCGACAGTGACCGCCAGGGATTCCTGCGGTATGGATTCGAACAGGTCATCGAGATGAATATCGAAGAGGCAACGCGCTCAGGGCAAATCGACCTGAGCGGGTTGGAATCGGACGTCCTGTACCCCTTCGACTGGCATGTTTGCGTTTAACAGCTCTCGCTATCTCGTCTTGACGTGTTCAAATGCAGGTATCGCGTTGAGTTTCTGATAGCCGCACTCTCCTCCGAAACAAACGAAACAGTTCCGATGGCCGGAGCCAGTATCTTCGACCCTGACACGAGCCAGTGGCGTTTGTCCACTAGCTACAGCTATCTCGACCTTGAAGCCAGGCTGCGAAGCTCGCCATTTTTGTGACCATTCGACGTCATATCGTCGTCAAGATCTCCGCATTCTTGATCTTACTGCTCAATTGTGGGTGGATTCCCTCCTTCAAGACTGCGGGCAAAGATACTCAAGAGCTGTACAATCAGGGCTTGTTGCGTTGGCTTTGCTGTACATGACCGTTCTTTCGGTCTTCGGAAGGCGTAAACTACCCGGTGGAATGGATAGCGTCGCGCTACCATTCGCTGGGCTATTCGCACTCCCATCCGTCCGTGCCGTCATGCCCGGAAATCCTCCTTTCGGTATGTCACTATAGTCGCCCGAATCCTGCTGAGACATCGCAAACCAGGATGTCTGATCGGTGCGGTGTGATACCCAGTGGATGCAGCACATGCAGCTGACGCTCCGTTGCCGCAGATTTCATCGGGATCCTACCGAATCTGGCCATCATCGCGGGATGCGTACGTCTGTCAATTCCTGCATCTGCCGATTCGTAGTGACCTCTAATACGTCCTCAAAGGCGTCAACGCTTCTGTTGTGCAAATTGGGACGAGAAGCGATCGTTCTGGTCCCCTTCGCGGACGAGCGAGTCTCGAAGCTCGACGGAAAAGAGAGTGACTAGGACTATTCCGCACGCCAGCTCAACGCTCATTATCAGAAATTCATGTTCTGCAACACAGCCCTTCCCCCAATTCTGCGGGAATAGACTTGATTTTCAAAAAAAATCCCCTCCAAAAATTCTCCCAAAACCGTTCCCGCAATTGTGCGGGAACGGAATTTATTTACAAAAAAAATCACCTCAAAAATTTCTCCCAAAACCGTTCCCGCAACGCTGCGGGAAAACTTCTGCGCTCGCCGCTGCCGCTTCAAAACCCTATCAATCTTCCCGCCCACGCCGTGCTTACTTGCTGCTGCGCAGTCAGCGCCGCGGCGATCAAATCCGTCGCTGTCTGACTCTTACTAGTCTGTAGTTTACCGCGCCACCATGTTTTTGTTGTAGCATCTGTTTATAAGAGACTAGATTCTTACTACCATCTCGCCGCTCGATCCCCACCACCCAACATTGCCCCCTGCCCTTCCATCGCTCCAACGCCTAATGCATGACTACTATCGATTGCCCACCTTTGCAAAAATTCGATCTAATTCCCTCGATTCATGCCGGATTGGCTTTAAATAAATGTGGGAGACCCATGGAGGGTACATTGCTTGTCCTTGTACGCTACTGGGCGATACATTGAGAAATGAGTTAACAATAAAATCGAGGGTCGATTTTTGATCACATTGATCGCCCGCCAAATTCCTCATGTAATTTTTCTGCAAAGGTACATACCGCCTCGGGACCTTCAGTGCGGCCTCGTTTGTGCCTCAAAAATTCAAGGGCCTCAGACTCGACATATTGATATGTCAAGCATCCCGTATGTCGATGCCGAGGCCAATCTGTCCAGAGGCACAAAAGTACCAGGCCCAATAAAATGCCATCAAACCAGTTTTGCACAGGTGGGCGATCGATAGTATACTGCAGTTATCTCCCTCCTCACTTAAACCTGGCCCCCTTCATCCTCCAACCTCCTATCCTTGATCTATGCACTTGCCCGATCAACACCAAGCGCCAGCCCTCCGTTCGCGTGCCCACTCCTTTCCCGCAGGATGTCAACGCTAATGCTTTCTGTGTATCCCGGTCCGCACCTCCTCTTGGCTGCGTTGTAAAATGCTGCTCATATCGAGGTCTTTGCTTGCTTTAGATGCGCTGCTCAATCTCGAATGCCTGAGCGTTCACGACATTCACAGCGTCGATGGCCCAGACCCCGCCCGCTCCTGAGCTGCGATGGATATAGGGATTGTGGGTGTTAGTGTGTTGTTTATTACCACTTTCTCTCTCGTCCGCTTATCCTTTCCCATTCCACGAGCGCTCGCTCTCGCACTGTCTATACTCATTCCCCTTCGTATCCTCCTCCCGCGCATGCGAAGACCACGCGCTCAATATGAAGCACACCTACGGATCGCGCCGCACCACCCCCAGTCTGCACCTTCTGCCTTTGCCCAACATCGCGCTCCTCCTTTCCTCGCTTCACTCCCCGCATCGGCCGTCCCCAGATAAATCCCACCTCTCCCTAGCAATTATCGGGCCACTTTCGTGCGAGCTCATTGCAAAAATTGGTTTCTGAATCAATACTTGGCGGAAAATCTGCTTTTACTCTCAAATCGATGGCAACGGTCCCCCTTTCAACTTCTATTAGACGCCCTGAGCAGTTTTACTTTTGCTTCTCATCGCGCAAAGTCCCGCCTTGGAGGGTGGTTTTTTTCAAGGCGGGCTGAAATCAACCCGGGATTTTTGGATTATCCTGTGAAAAAAACCGTCTACCTGTCGGTCCTACCTGGTGCACATGGGGGCGTATGATAGATATCATTCATGAACACCTCCCCAAATTATAGGTCAAGCACCAGATTATTGAGTGAGATCCAGGGTGAAATTCATTGGGGGGTTAAAAACATGGTTTTCCACCGCTTTTGGCGTCGTAGTGATCTCCCGTGGACCCAGATATATGTACGAGATAGATAGGCAATGTTCGCTGCATCCTACCATCTAATACATGAGGTATGATAGATAATTACCTGCTATAAGCCACGGGGAATCGCCCAAGGACCTCCCAATTACAGCTATTGGCAGTACCGAAGGCGCGGATCGAAAATTTCCATTTTGGGCAGTTTTTGATCCTCTGCAAAGAGTTGTCTCTAGCTCACTCAGTTCTGCACCGTTTGACTTGGAACCGAGCTAGAATTACTGGAATAATTCATGCGCAATTAGTGATAGAGCTAGATCCGGAATAATACTCTATTTAGGTATGCCCCCCAAATCCAACTTCCTGTGCGAGATCTTTGTCTACGGGCCTCAAATCATGTCCAATGGGTCTGAAATTTTTTTGAGGAGCAGTTATCATACATTAGGAACGTTGTCATAGAGCCATAACTAAATATATTTGCTACAAAGGATATCTATTGTGCTTTAGAGACAATTTGAACGGCAAATACATATTTGGCTCCACTTCTTCGAGTTCTCACCTAAATATAATTTGTTATGGCTCTATGACAATGTTCCTAATGTATTACAACTGCTCCTCAAAAAATTTCAGACCCATTGGACATGATTTGAGGCCCGTAGACAAAAATCTCGCACAGGAAGTTGGATTTGGGGGGCATACCAAAATAGAGTATTATTCCGGATCTAGCTCTATCACTAATTGCGCATGAATTATTCCAGTAATTCTAGCTCGGTTTCAAGTCAAACGGTGCAGAACTGAGTGAGCTAGAGACAACTCTTTGCAGAGGATCAAAAACTGCCCAAAATGGAAATTTTCGATCCGCGCCTTCGGTACTGCCAATAGCTGTAACCTCAAGTTAAGATAAGTTATTGTGGACAAAGTAACGGAGAAGTTACTTTTTCGTACTTAACTTATACTTTACTTTACTTGCAAAATTAACTTAGCCTACCATAAGTAAAGTAAAGTAAATTTTGGCAGGCTAAGTTAGTTTTGCCAAGTAACTTAGTGAAGCATCAATGAAAAAGTTTTTGATCCACGCAGTGGCTGGAGTGGGACAAACCACCTCTTCTCCCAAAGTGGTCCAAACAGATATTTGATTGAGGCAATGGGCTTTGCGCTTTCATCTGTACTCCGCAAGAGCTTTCTCTACTAACTGAAGGCCAATACAGGTGCGCATGTAAACCAACACATTTCTCGGTTCAGCTTGACCCAGCATTTCCGTACACACCACCCTCAGACTCGCCCAAAAATTGTGCACTGGGGCAATTTGTTGGTAGCTGAGAAGAGGTGCTTCATCGCCCAATTCATACCTAACCTCTTGGGTAGACGAAGGCCATCACGCATTAATATTCGAGAGTTCAGGCTCAAGAGTTGTGTTGATTTGGGGACACCAAATAAATCCTACATAGGCACGACATTTTCGTACACCGAGTACGGAGAGTAGTCAACCACTGCGTTCAGGCGATCCGGTGGCAGAGGCTATGTCCCTGTGCCGTGATGTGCCGCCAAGCGGAGCCAGCCTCAGGCAAGGTCTGCCGTCACCACAAGCCATCACGGCACAGGAACACAGCCTCTGCCGCCGAGCTGCCTGAACGCAGTGTACAGTACGAAAATCTCAATCTCCGCCCCAGAGCACATCCCCAAAAAATAAAAAAGGAAGAGAAAAGAACTCGCGAAGACAGGACGGAGGACATACAGCTACGTCAACAGCCGTAAAGCGCCGAGTCCCGGTGCGAGATCAGAGCACAGAAGGTAAGGCGGCGTCAAGAATGACCCGTGGAGCCTACCTAGTGGGTAACAAACGTGATTGTAGAACCTTTCAATCGAAATTCATTGAGCAGCATAGATAAATACAGAAAAGGCACTTGGCTCAAGATACGCGCTAAATACTAGGAGAAAAACAACCTTACGTAGCAGAAATCGTCTTCGGCGAATTCTGCCCAGCACCATCATCATTCCCGGTCCCCACCTTCTCAACCTCAGCCGGAGACTTCGTGATAGTTGTTTCCTGGGGGTGTAGTCCGGAAAGGTGTACCAGCATCTTCTCATTGCGTCGAAGCTCCGCCTGTCTGGCATCAATCTGTGCAACCTCTTTCTCTTGGGATGACCTCTCAAAAAGGGGACGAGCGGTTGTCCAAAAGTCTACGGCATGTGATATATCACCCTTCTTGTGAGCAAGATCTCCAAGGCGGAGTAGGCATTGAGCTCTGCTGCGATGAACATCCATATAATTGAATCCCTCCACAGCCACAGTGAAGAGGATGTGTGCGGTATAGTCATCTCTTTGGGAAATGAATACATCTCCAAGGAAGAGAAGTGCCTTGTGGACCCCCAATCTCTCTTTCGATTGGTGTGCATGTCCCAGGTATACCACAGGTCATCTGAGAGTGTGCTCTGCAGCATGCCACTGGCCCCTGTCAGCGAATCGCTCTAGGCAAAAGGACACAACTTCTATTTGCGTGCCCCAAGTTGAATTGAGACACTTCTGCAATATCTGCTCCGCTGAGTGGGTATCACCCTCTCTAAGTTTGAGGTCTGCCAAAACCATTTCACAAAAAGTAACCCCGTAAAGGTATTTTGCGGTGTCGAGTGTGGTTTTTGCCTCATTCAAGTTCTTCTGTACGGCTTCCCCTGCTGCACCAGTCATCACATCAATGTGAACAATATTAACCAGTGCCCAGGCATTCGAACTGGGATCTACAGAAGTGGTCTCCAGAATTTGAGTGTGGATGCTTCTTGCTTCAGTATATTCTGATTTCAGCAGATGGACCTCTGCCTCATTTTCTTTGATATTGGTTTCCAGTCGGCCTCCTGCAAGGCCACAGATGTCTAGAATCTCTTGTGCTCTATGGAGGTGTGCAATGCTGTTTCGGTAGTCACCAAGCTGGCATGTGCATTGACCTAAGACCTGCTGTAAGTGTGCCTCCTGATACAGATTTCCTGTCAAATTGGCCAGCCTCCTTGCACATTTCTCTGGGCAGTACTGTGATCCCCTGTGGCCGAGTTGATGGCAGCAAGGGAAGTCAATGTGCTGCACTGAGTGTCGGTATCTCCACAAGATCTTGACAGTTTCAGTGCCCTTGCAAGTAATTGGCAGCCCATATTTTGATTGCGGCCAAAATAGAAATGGTGAAATCCGGCAGCCTGGTAAAATTTGGCTGGAATCACAAAATCCATTGGAAGGACCTAGTTAAATTTAATGCTGGACTCACATGCGAGCAAAGGATCATTGAAGTGATTGCAATGAGAGATGCCTTGAGAGATCAAGAGTTCTGGACTTAACATTGCATTCCACCTCTCTGACATAAGAAATTCTGCAATTAACTGTACCTCCAGCCTGTGGTCTCCAAGCTGGGACAGAACAGCCGGAATTTGTTCCATTAATATGGTACCACTCCGCCCAGTAACCCGATGGAAAGAGTTCAAATTTATGATGCAATGTATACTGCTTGCAACATCGGGATTATCCACCTGCAATCCTTGGTACAGGACCTGGTGCAGATTCCCGAGGTTCAATGTTATTTGACTAACAATGCTGCTCAGCTGTGCTCCATTATATTTTTTATACAGATCTAGGAGTGAATGGAAATGCTTTCTGAGTTGGTCCATGAGCAACTGGGAAGGGGAGAGAACTTCTGGATGTGTTCCCTGATAGGCACAAGTGACCGAATTCGCTTCTTGTTGTCAATATATGCCAAGGAAGTCGCAATCAGGATAGCCTTGCAAGAGCGAATGTTCTGGATTGGAAGATTACTTTGCAAAAGTTCAACATCTGAAAGGCCATCTGGAAGAATTGAGAGCAGACTCAATAAGTTCTTGGCACCAGACGTAATCCGGGGACTTGAGAGAGAGACTCTGATGGATGCATCCAAATTACATCTCCTATCATCCCCGGCAGACAATGAAGAGGTTTTCTCCATCCCCCAACAAGCCAAGACTTTTCTATGGCCCTCATAGTCCGCCAGATGAGCAATGAGATCCACAGCCAAGGGCATGTTGTCTGTGAATTGGAGAAGTTGCTTCATTTCCTCATCAGAGGAGGAACCATCAGTGATATCGATAAAAGTTTGTCTGGCAGCGTCATCTGACAAAGGCTGCAGAGGCGGCAAAAATGGATGGGTCCACGCGACTTTGGCTGGTCTTTCAGCGCCTCGTATTGTGATCTTTTGGATGTGAGCAACTGTAAAATTGAAAGATGGTTGGAGACATACAACAATTAATGCAAGATGATATCAGTGAGGAGGGAAAGTAACTCCTCGACCCCCCCACGGGTGTGTGTTGGCTCCCATGGAGTTTCCAGATTGTCTAAAATTAAGAGACAGGGTGGCTTCTTGGAAAAATATTGGACAACGGCCTTTGTGAGGTCTTTCCCGGGATTTAATCCTACATGCAAACCAATTAACTCGGCAGTGCTGTTCGCAGACTCAGCACTGACAAAATATCTGTATTCGAATTTGTCAGCAATATCTTGGTGGTGGAGGGCAACCCTGGCCAAGGATGTTTTCCCCATGCCACCTCCTCCACCCTTGGTGAATCCGGGTTGAGATTTTCAATAACATGGTTGAGTTCAGAATAACGGCCATGAAATATCTTGGGCTGTGAGGGCAACATCGAGAATGAACTTGAGCTTGACAGAACAGAAAGGCATCAGCACATGTTACTGGAAGAAGAGGTCAATTCATTGTCTCACCTTTTTTGTGAGCATTTCGAGTGCTGATATACCCTGATCCCAAAATTAGAACTGATATTGTGGAACACACGGTATACATACGGACGAGGATCTGTCTGATAATGTACCATCCGAAAAGTTGAAATCAATTCCAAGAGTTCATTATGCATCTTTTCTGTTTTTTTTTGCTTGATTTCATCGATACTATTGAAGACTAAGGTCCCATTCTCAGTCTAAATCCTGTCAGCATGCATATTGCCCCTGATTTAATGTCCGACACACCTTCAGGACTTCCGAGGCCTCTTCCAAGCCAGATTGGCAATCCTTGAGTAATGTGTTCATCTCACTCTGACGGAAGAGGTACTTGATCTTGCTTCCATCTTGTTGGGCTTCGGCAAATGTGTGTATCTTATGTAGAGTTCTGTAAATCTTATTAGTGTCTTCTACTTCCAAAATTCGAGACCAGATGTACTCCGTGAACTTTCCAATGTGATGCAACACTGATGGATGGAGAGACTCGGGAGTCCCGGAAGTCATATGGAGGTTGATAGTTGAATAGATAACTGGGTGGATGTTTTGCATGAGCCGAATACACTGGTCTCTGTTCCTCTTCACATTCTAGATATATGCCCAGTGAGACATTGTTATGTGCAAATAATCAAAGTCATCACCTCCATTGTAGTGATCCATGACAAAGTGGTCTTAGAAATGGAGGACAAAAGAGCTGCCAAATGCATCGTTGAGCTCGTCAAGGAGTGTCAGGGCAGGTGTCAAGTATGCAGTGATATTGCTGAGGCGGTTGTCTGCAGTAGTGTGCTGGCGGGGCATTTTGGAAAGGGCAATCACGACCCTATGGTGCTCAACTTATATTCTCTCAGAGAAGTACCCCCATCTCTGCATCATCAGATATCCTAGTAGTTCTGGGAGTTGGGTTGCTGACCTGTGCTGATTCACAGAGCACGCTGTATTTGATGGATATGTCTGATTGCGGTTCATCGCAACCGGCCATAATCTCTCACAGGGCCTTGAATGTTCGTCGCAGTGTTGGAAACCAACACTTGTGAACCCGTGTATTGTTCCCAGCATCACGCTGTACCTTGTGGAATCCCGCCCCTAAACTGTTCCCACCGGCAAACCGCGCTATCCTATGATTTGACCAGCCAGCGCGCGATAAATCGGGTCCTGCCCACGCGGGAACACTCCCACGTCTCCAGATTCAACTTCAAAAAAGACAGCCATGTTGACATATCTCTAGCTGAGGCAACATCTTACCTTGGATCAATGCGACAGAGATAGAACAAGTATTTAGAAGGGCACTGAACCGACTCGTGTACAAAGATGTATCGGGAACTCACCAATGTCACCAACAATTTGAGTGCCGGGATAGCGCGGGAAAAGAGTGGCACTGGGGCCTCACGAATGAGAAAAATCCGGTGGTGTCACCGTGACCAATGTCGGATCTCAGAGGCTGTTGGATCCGAAATGCTCCACAATGCACACGGATGGCGCCAGGAAATTCCCGCATCGCGTGGGTAACTTCTGTGGCACATAAAAACAAAAGGAGATCCGCAAAAGCCTCCATGTCATGATATGTTAACGCAGTGCAAGTCGACGCACAGCCGGTGTCAAGACAAGCCCTGGGTCGACCTGGCTTTGGCGGGACAGTAAATAACCGGCCAGGACGATAATTGAATAACCCGGTCTGAAGTGGTCGCGACAGCCAATGAGAGGGCAGCACTGAACAACCCGGCTCTAGAGGGAAGTTTGGCTGTAGCTGTCGAGGCGGGATGTCGCGAGACTTGTAAGCGGCGGTGGAGTAACCGCCTAGACACCATACTCGAGGATATCTCGAGGCGAAGATGATATGCATGCGAGCATCGTTTGTGGTCCTGGTGAGAAAGCGCTGTGCTGTTGTCAGGTCAAGGTAGACTTGATATTAGACGAGGTAGAATCTAAAGTACATGTAGATTCTACGGGGTTTTATATACTGTATCTTGTGAAACTGATGGTTGACTCTTTATGAAATACCAGATGCTCCTAGGTGTTTGATCTTGGTAACGGTGTGGTAGGGTTGGAGGGCCGCCATGCGGAAATCCCGTTTTATTGCGTATTTACTTTCACTTTACATTCGCCCCTATTTACATTACATCATCTATTTGTATCGTAAACAGCGCCACATCACGCAATCTTACGCTCGTACCACCACATTCACGGCCAGTGCAAGGCAAGCGCCTAGAGGCTGCATCGACGCACCTCGCCCCTTCCTCTCTGGAAAGCTGTCAGTGGGCTTCTAGCCACCTACAACGTCGTTTCTTCACGATCCTCGCTCGCACTCATTACGCACCATTTTTGGAATTCCTTACTCACTTTGTCGCTCTTTTTGCATTCTACACCTCGGGACCACTTTCCTGTCTTTATATTCAAAACCTAATCTACGGCTACCGGATCACCAACCCAATTCAAGAACCTACGTCCCAGGCATCTCCCTCTTCCACAACGGGTGATCGGGGTATCCCGATCGTCGTTTGAATAACCCCTGGTTGGTTATTCCAAATTCGATCGTCTCAAGCGAATATGAATAACCCTTCGTTGGTTATTCCGTAGCTGTCGTCTTGTCCTAGATTGCAAATATAAGCATATTTGCCAATCTCGTTGCTTGTGATAACCCGGGATGCCCGGGGTTAAGTTTGAGCGAAAATGTTGCGAGTATGCCGAATCATGACAGCCGGAGCGACCAGATGAACTGGATGGGCCTCCGTAGCCCGACGAGGAACAAGACCAAAAATGAGATCCTCGTACGAACTGCCCCAAGTCGACCGGGTAAGTTAGACAACTGATAGATATCTCACTGAAATATCACGGAAACCACGTGACACCGCGTTCAAGTTGCTTTTGAAACACTGCGCGAGGACGGTGTATCACTCCAGAAAATCCGAACATTCGGGGCCTTGTAACATTCCCGAAACCCAGATTGTAGTGATGATAAGGTGTGAAATTGAACACACCTGAGACATTCGATTTTGCGACCTTTCAGTTGGACACAACTGATGAAACCAGTGAATAAGGTGATAAGAGGGCACTAGTCTCCTCCCAGGACTGTGTGCTAGGCTGCTGGATGCATTTAAACACCAGTTTAATTACCAAATCCCGGATTCCAGTCTATCGGCAATTTGATTAATCAGAGCTCCTGGGGTTACTGTGCATGCGCAGCGCTGGCACTTAGACTCGTAACCAGTCTGCCTACGCCGTTCAAACAAGGTGGGCTTGTACGGCAGTCCGGCAATTTGATTAATCAGAGCTCCTGGGGTTACTGCGCATGCGCAGCGCCGGCACTTAGACTCGTAACCAGTCTGCCTACACCATTCTAACAAGGTGGGCTTGGTTACGAGTTTAGCCGGCACTAGACCTCGTCGCCGGTGCCGCATTTATCCGCTCCTCGTAGCACCTTGGCCCCACTCCCACTGTCACCGCTCGATGCGCGTGCTCTGGCACATCCTCAGCACCTTCGCCGCGCATTCCTCATTGGCCGTGTCGCCGCCGTTGCCGCGCCGCACAACCCGATCAACTTCTACTCGTCACACTACCGCCATGCGCAACAGATGATGCTGCCGTTCCCTGTTGACAGCTGCTTCCCCATCACCTGCCCCTCCGCAACCATACTTATCAGTGCCATCTGAGCCAGCGGCTCAACTTTGACCCCAGCGTCACTCACGGATGCATCATCACCCGCGTACGTGGCGCTCGCGGCGGCTGCTCGTCATCACGTGTGGCGTTTGCGGGCGCTCTGGTCATTGGCTGCTGCATATCCGTCTCAACGCACGGCCCTCAACCATCACTTGGAACACGTTAAGAACAGGCTGTCGGTGAGATAATGCCACCCACTCTTGAGGTGGCAGAACAAGTTTATTCCTGAATGCTCCCAATGCCCATTCATCAGGCGACAGCCAACGCACATTAAGCCAGACCTAGTCAATATCTGTCACCCAACGTGCTGCGAACTCTCACTGCATTTATAGGGATTCTACGCGACACCAGCCAAGGCGGCAGATGGGTTGATGAACCTGATGGAATGGGAGTTCGGCATCCGTGGGAGGTAAATGTGCGATCTCTGTTCTATCTTATTCACCGCCTTATCCCCGATGATGGGTCCTCTGTACGCGTGTTTCGTTCATTACTGACAGGGTATGCGACAGACCTCCTGGGACGGCGACTGATTTGATTACTTATGAACTTCTCCGAAGGTTGGATTCTATGACTAAGCTTATGAGGATATTAACGAACAACATCTTTATCATCCGCCGAAACCTCTCTCAAATGTACGCTCTCCGTTGCGCACCCCTTTCGAATTTACACCAATTACTTACAGGTAAATTCACGCCCACATTAGTCAATGTTTGATCGTCGGGAATGGTGTGCCTCTCCTTTCTCGCCGAGGAAAAGTCGGGCAAGCCCGCTATCGTTATAAAACAGGTGGTACGTGAAAATTAGCCTCTTCGTGGTTCCCCATCTCAGGTTTCCGCAGGAACGACGAAGATGCATACGGGTGATACCTGTTTTGATTCAACAAGTGCGGCAGGACTTTCCGAACCGCTACTGCGTGTATTAGCTGTCCTATCTGTCACCCCCACCTGCTGAGTACCCTTGCCAGATATCTGCCCGAATTTAGCCACCCCAGCGACCCGGTGACTGCACATATAAGTGCATCCGTTGTGGGTCATTCAATGCTATTCTTGTTCTTAGACAGATAGTCATTCTCGCTCCAGTAGGGGGATATAGCCTAAATGTGTGTTTAGACGAGAGCTTAGTTCAATCGGTGGTGCTCATAGTTTAAACTCACTTCAAAGTCGTTGATTTAATCCCGGTTTAAACGCGGCTGGTTCACACTCGGTTTAAACGGGGGGCCAGTTTAAACTGGAGCGCGTCCTGTATTCATATTATCGTAATTACTGGTGTATTAGCTACAGTTTTAAGTTGAAACTGAGATTGAGATTAATCTCGCGGCACGGGATGGCAGTTTCTCATCCCCTCCCCCGCGGGCGGATTGTGTGAATGCCGCCGTATTACTCACCGCTCCCCCGCAGTCCTCGTCCATACCACCTTCCGTTCCACGCAGCGCCCGTGGTCGTTTCCATCGCGCACGCCGCATCCATTGTCTTCCCCCACGCTGCGTGGTCGTTTCCCATCGCCAGCCTCTTCTCGTGCACTCCGAGTCTCTGCTCCGTAGTCAGAGTCTGACTACGTTCACCGAGCTTGGCTTACGGCACGTAGTCAGACTGTGCCTACGTCTGATTCCATCTGCCCACTTTGTCCGACCTCTTCTTACCCCGCGTAGGCGCTGCTCGTCCAACCTTTCCTGGCACTTTTTTGGTCATTTCTTCGTTAATGCACTGCTCAAAGAGGAAAGGAGAAGGATGGAGTGGTGGATTAGGAGCGTAGGGTGGAGGAAGGACGGAGGCCGGAGGGACGAACGTAAAGTATAAGTGGATGAGGGCAGAGGGAAAGACAAGGAATGAGGGGTAGAGGAAGCAAAGAATGAAGCACATAAAGTACACGAGAGGAAAAGAAAAAGAAAAAAATAATAACGCACTCAGCGCGCCACTCACGACGCCCGTGAGGTTAAACTGCGGCATCTCGGTCCCGGGGACGTCCACGTTCCGGTAGCCCGTCTTGGCGGCGACGAAGCAGAGGATGTTCGAGATGGTGCTGTGGGCTGTGAATATGAATGTTAGTATGCGAGTTATGGCGGAGGAGAGCAGAGGTACTCATACCCTGCCTCGCCAAACTCTTCAGCCCCCAATTCGCCTGCACGGTGCTCACGTCGAGTAGTGCGTGTACGTTGTGGAAGTGCCACTAGGCATGCTCATCGCTCATGCTACATCAGCATGTTGCGCGTGTGTTCCCACTCGGGCGTTAACAGCCACACAATTTCCATCCTCTCCTCTATTCTAATGTTACTCACTATCGTCTCTCCCATCACCTTTCCCTCTCCTCCAGGCTCCCCACTGCGCAAGGTCTCCAAACGCGCTCGATTGACCAGACATC